>JBBPCY010073255.1:0-10444 GCA_037974405.1 Brachyalestes nurse
TGTATTAACGCCCCCGTCCCAGCGTCTGGCTCTATGACGTTATTACCATATGCGGGGTCCGAAAGATCATTATCACCGGGCATATTCTCGCACAGGATGCGTATATCCTGATTCAGTGTTCTTATTGTGTTTCCATCAAATTATACTATTGCTATTAGAGCCTGGCTGTATTAATGTAGAATCAGAGGCAGCTGCCCGAGGTGGTATGTCATTATTAACAGACGTTGCGCCTGATGAATCATTACCCCTGTTCATATGCGTGCAAAATACGTGTGTGTGTGTGTGTGTGTGTACTCATTCAACGTTCTTATTACGTCTTGGTTAAATATACTATTATTATTGTTTTTATTAGACCGATTGCTATCGTATCGCGGATGTTTGTTTGGTGGCGCCATTGTTACTATGAAATACAGAATTTAAGCACGATTTAATCAGTAGAGGTGAGAGAAATACAACAGTTGGAAAAATACAAAAAGAAGAAAAATTAAAAAATAAAAATAATTTTAAAAGTCTGTTATTTTAACCTTTTTGCACAATCTATCAAACAACGAACCAGGCTTGTCCAGTCAATGTCTGTAAACGCGGTAGCGTGTGTGTGTGTGTGTGTGTGTGTGTGTGTGACCTGTGTCTTTAGCCTATCTACATCACATTTTAACCTATCTACAGTAGCTTGCTCAACAATAACCGGTATTACAACGACCGTAGGCAACGCACAATCAGATAAATCTGAACTCTGAACAGCAATACCTAGACCGTTCCATGAGTCCTCGGGTAAAGGTTCTTGAGCAGGCCCATCAGACAAAGCGCTGGTCGGAGTTGTTTCCGTCGACTTGTCGTGTGCAGTCACGGTTGTCTGCGTAACGTAAACATTCACCAAAAACTGTGTAATCGTCAACATTAGGGGTCTGAGACTCGTAGTTATCACCTATGAAATAATTATTCTCATCCTGTTAAACAAGAAATGTGTAATCGTAAGAACATTCACTAAATTAATATGTGTGTGTGTGTGTGTGTGTGTGTGTGTGTGTGTGTGTAGAGATAGAGATCTAGATATATATGACTTACGGTATATGTTGGCCATCTTGGATCTCAAAATGATGATATTTGTCCCGCGCGCTAATTTGAAAAAGACAACGTCACGCTGTGGAACCCCTTATAGACCCCCGTGCAATGCACTCTGGGAGTTCGGTGACGTGTGACAAAAAGGTACTGCCCCTAAATGAGATTCAAAAATTGACCAAATCAGTTTATTTAAATCTTGATTGCGACGAATATTTATTTTTATTCTCATGATCCTTAACATACAAAGCCTAAATGGGCTTCACCATTTAAATATTGGTTTTAAATAATTTATTTATTTAAACATTGTAATTATTATTCACAGCTAAATGTTAGCTTCCTGGCCCGAAACCTGCATAGATAGTCGGCTCACACCTTAGCATTTTCTCACAGACAGAGCGTTGCCTCGGCCCCGACCCTTCTGCTCAGAAGCACAATGGAACGTGACTTTTTTAAAATGAAAAAGCACATTTTTAGATACACAAGAAGAAACGACTTTAGAGATAGTCTTTTGTAATTACACGCATTTTGAGATGCTAAATCAACACTTACAGATTATTATGCATTTAAAACCCCCCTCAGCATGTACAAATGTCCCATCACGCGTTTTTTTGTTTTAAAGGTACGTACAAAAGCTTTCACTACATATGTAAATAGTATAGCTAGACAGAGCTATCTAGCACGAATGACATCTTTTAGAGATATTTATGCAAGACATCTATATGTAATTTAAAACCACCAAAAGACAAAAATGGCATATGCAAAGGAAAAGTCAGATTTCTGAAAACGTGCGCAGGCACACTTGCAAGCAAAATTCGCTTTATAAATCGTGCTCTACCTGGGATTATTCGCACGTGAATTTGCCGCACATTCTGCCCTCGACACGCCCCCGTTCAACCATACATGGTACATGCAAAAGCAAGAAAATCGAAGTAGCGCTCTCTGGGCAACAGCTCCCTCAGGTGGCCGCTGACTGGACAGAACATTTAAGTTCTGTCAACAATCTAAAAATTTATGTATAGAACTATCTTCAGCTTTTTTTTTTACATGGGTTGTAAGCACATAAAAAATTAAAATGTATAAATTCAGATTTCAAACATGAGAACATTTGCAAATGAGAAGCACACACTCAAATGTTTGAATTTTCCTGTTGGCATTCAAAGCATTCAACATAACGCTTCATATTCTGAGCATTAAGGAATTTCTCTAAAATCAGGTTACAGAGCTATATGAACTTTTACCAATACCATCGCCCGGAGTGGGGGGAAGGCACTGACGAGATTCTGCAGCGGTCCAAAATTTCCTGCCCAGGTCAATTTTCCGTCGCCCCGGGGGTAGGGGGTGCTGGCGGGATTCCGCGCCTGCCCACAATTACGTGGCTGGCCCAAAATTACCATCGGCCCACCCAGCAAATGCAAGTTGTTTATGCTTGTGTAGCTTGGACAATGATGTACAGAAATTTATTCATTTTTATTCAGAAAAAAGTTTCTCAACAGTTTTTGGTTTTAAGCGATTCCGTTTTTTTTTTTACACAACCTAATAGGATTAATTGATCTTAAAATGTACTCCATTTGTTTCATGCATGCACCCATACATACCTGCCTTGTAGGCGAACATAATTGGGATCCAGTTTGGACTCAAATGTCCTGAATCCAACATCATCCACAATACTGAAGGGCTGTGTGTGTCCTTCACTATCATGGAGACGAGGGCTTGATCCAGGTTTTGTTTTCTGGTGCCCGATTAAAAGATTAAATACAGTGTCTGTTACCTGTCTTTTTTTTTTTTTTTGCACAATAAACAAAAGTCAACATGGAAAAAATGTGATGGTGTTTGTAACATTGTAATTACTTACCTTGTCTGTGTGAAGCTCCAGTTTCCGCCTTTATTCTCATGCAAGGCACAATAATGCCTTAGCATGGATGAGGTGTTGCATCTGAAATAATGTTAGATTTAGCTTACCTTATTAGGAGTTCTCTGTTCAAAATGTTCCCACACAGGGGAAATCCTCCTCTTCCTAGCTTGCACCTCATCTATCTGTCTCTGTCTGTCTGTCTGTCTATCCAAACTCTGAACTGACCACAACTCTCTCAAAAACCCACATTTTGAGGGTTTATATTGCTGTCAAACCCCGCGGCAAAACCTGAACCACTTCCCGAAGCAGTCACGTGGTAAAGCCGGGCAGCGAGGCTTCGGACGTCATCATTTTCGGCTCCTCCCCTAAATGAAACAAGCCTCCATTACTCAACACATGCTCCGAAGCCTCGGCACGTCTCACGTCACTAGTAATTTGGTAAAGTCCCTCAGGTTTCCTCCTGGGGACTCTTTCCTCAGCTTTTTTTCTCTCAGGACTTTTGTACAACACTTTTAACTAAGTCTTAAAGAGAAAGCAAAGTACCATCGGACAGAGTTTTTGCTAGCATCCTTGTCTTACATTTCCTTTGTTTCCTTTATTTGCCCTTCGTTATTTTAATGAAGCCATCTCAGTTTGAGTTTCTCAGTGAGGTTGGTTTATATCTCATGATTGCAGCTCTGCACTTCAATCTTTAACTGGGAACAGGTGACAGTGTGTTAAACAGGTGATACTTTCTAATGGAGATCAGGGTTCAGTTGCCTACCTGAATGAGTCTCCATGTTCCATATAGTTGCTTGAAAATATATAACTAGAAATATAACTAGAAAATATATGTTTAAAAAAATTCTTATACACTTTACTGACTGTGCAGTGATGCTGGATTTAGTTCTGCGGCCTCTCATTTGAATGGTCCTGACTGAAAACCACCTTTGGCATGAACAAATATTTGTGACCTCACATGAGCAGTAAATTCAAAATGTTTTTTATTAATTTATTTAGGTTTTATATTTTTGTCTGCATCTGTGTGCAATTGTAACATAAGCAATATCTTCCAGGATCAGTGATTGTTTTCCTGATTCTGGTTTTGCTACTTGGGTTAAATATTTAGACTGTGGTGTATGGTATGTCTTTTATTTTCATATTCCATGATATGGGCCATTATATTCAATAATCAATATTTTTTTTTATATAAGTGTAAGTACATTCTGATAATACAATAAAAGTTATGACAATTATGAAAAGTTGCAGCAAAGACCTTACAAACATACACCATGTAAGGAATATATTTTAAGCTCTCAGGTATATTTTTAAGTTCTCTCAGGTACTTTGATCACTGAAACCCACACTGCTCTGACACTCTTAAGAGAAGCAGAGCTTCAAGCACACAATATTAATCAGAATGGTTACAGCTTGTAAAGCAAACTGAATTTCATTTGCAGTGCTGAATGTACTCCTGAGAGAAGATGCAAAACTTCACGTCTTAGAAAACTCGAGGTTTGAGAGATGAGCAGTGGCATTTTCCTTTTCTGTTGAGAATAAGTTTGCTCCTTAGAGGGTTAAATCTTCCCTCTTCCCTCTCCCTTCTCACTGGAAGCGTAAGTTGGTTGTGTAACAAGTAAAGCTTTGGATAATAAATTTAGCCTGTACCTCCAAGAACACATGCTGTATGTAAATTAAAAAAAATAATAAATGCTACCATTTGGGATTCCATGAAACTACTTTTCAGTCTGAAAAAGATATTTGTGAAAAAACATTTTTAGGGTTTAAATAACCAGTTCTTTTTATAGAATTTTTAACCAGGTTCTTCACATTGACTCATCTCATTTACAAAAATGATTAATCTGAAGCAGAGCCAACTGCCACCCTGACACTGACCACATCAGGAACAGTTTGTGTTTATTTAATAAATTTCCATTCAGTAAATACAATTCATATTCAGTCTCTAGCCTTATACATACAAGTTATTTATATTTGTTAACAATCTATTCATAAACATAACTGAAGGTTTAAATATGAATTAGACTTCTGAAATGCATAACTTTTTTTTTTCAAAACTTATTTCCATGCTGTTGGTGGCTGCTATTGCAGTGCTGATGAAAAATGACTGCCGAAAAAAATGACACACACACACACACACACACACACACACACACACACACGACTGTCTTTCTGCGAGCAAACAAGAAAGCAGTAAAGTATCAGATTAGTTCTATGTGTAAAAGTAGTTGATACTGTGAGAGCTGGTGAGGAGAACACAGGATGGGTTCCAGATTCCTCCTCGGTTCCTCCAGCCTTTGTTTGGATTGTGAAACTCCATCAGCAGCTCCTGATTTAATTTAATGAAGGACTCATCGAGTCAAACCAGGTTTCTGATTAAACGACAGTAATACTGAACTTCCAGATAAACTTGCTGATCTACTGAACAGAACATCACTAACTGTGGTGGTGCTGTTAACTGTACTGTAAAGTATTTGTGTGTGTGTGTGTGTGTGTGTGTGCGTGTGGCAGGTTATTTTACTGCAGAATTTCTGTAACCTTTGATCACACAAAAGTAAAAGTGGACCAATGATGTACACCTGTGGTCACACACTCACTTACAGAGATTCTTGTGGCCGGCCTTTTTTCCCTTTTCTTAAGGCAGTGTAATTCAGCTCCTCTGCATCAAGACCCTGCAGGAACAGACATAAAGGCTCATTCTTTATCATTAAATTTGCCACGTTAGTAAAAAAAAGGCCGAATTGAACAAACCTGTTTGGTTTTCTCTTTGACAGAATCCTGGGGTTTTTCTGTAACATAATTATTCATAGATAAGTCAACATCTTTAATTATATCACACATATTCGTATCACAATATTACACATTTTTCTTCAGTCATTTGGTTCTTGTCTTCCGTCCTTTATGTATGTTCCATTGTGTCAGTCATCCCTCACCATATTCCTCACAGTACTCTTTCCCTTAAAATATTCCTATTCTAGTATTGGTTTTGGCCACAGAGCTGGTTTGCTTGTAAATAAAGCTTTATCTGAGCGATGGAAATCTGCGCCTGCGCCTTCATTCCCATGGGGGATGTGACAGGTACAATATATACATTCATGCAATCAGCTCCTGACATTCTGAAAACTTCATTCATAAATTCTCAATTGTTTTTCTTATTAAAAAATGTTAATTCAAAGGGTAGTTAATTTCACACAAGTTTAATTTAAACTTACCGTGTTTGTTTCTCTTCTTAAAAATGAAAACGCCTCGGACGAAGATCAGAACCACACACACGCCCAGAGCAGCTCCCAGGCTCATCACTGTTGGATCCAGAGGCTTTCCTGGAGGATATTCATTAAAATTACTGTCACCCGTAATATTCTGGGATAATTCTGGGTAAAATTTTTTGTTTGTATAATGTCTAAGCTCAGAGCTTTGAGTTTTAAAGAATGATTAAGTAAAACAATTATAGCAAAATAAATCAGTGAAGATACGTTCTATTTGCTGAGCCTATAGCAAGGTCTCTTGAGCCATTCCTCCATCTCTCCCAATTTTTTTTTCTTTTACAAACTTAACTGAAATAACACGAAAATAGCACTCATTGCACCTATGGTGCATTAGAATGCATAACAAATCAGTTTCCTTAAAGCTCACTGAGAAATACCATTATGTGGACACCTCCAAAACCATGTTAACAATAGCCTTGAAGAGGAGGTATTTTTAGTCATAGCATTTTTAATTTGTGTGAAGAACCTGGAATAAAAAAAAATGATAGTTATTAATTAAGAAAGGTAATAGAACACAAACATTTTCTCTTCACTGGTGTGGTTCCTGACCATCAAATTGGAGGGGGAAAAAGTAGGAGTTCTATTGTGTGTTGCCTCATATCTATACATCAGTGAAATTAATTGTCAGGGATATTTATACGAAACTGGGTGTGAACAGGAAAACAGAACTACTTAACAGTATAACACAGACTCTTTAGTGTTTACATTTTTTTCTTTACTCAGTGTTCTTTATGTTGAAGAATGTAATCAATAATTTACCCAGATCTACTTTTGTTCCGTTGCCCAGAAAGATCTTCCCACAAGCAGCCACGGCGCAGTAGAAAGCTCCAGTGTCGTTCTCACTGAGGACGTTCTTGGAGAAGCACTGCAGAGTCACCCACTCTCCTGTTATATTTTATACGAACACATATGCACATGCACGAACGCACGCGCGCGCGCACACACACACACACACACACACAATGTGAATAAACAAAAATAAAACCACAATCGAACTGAAACCACAAAACCTAAGAAAACTATAAATCAAAGAGCTATGTGAGAACAGTATAAAATGTAACCTCTTGTTTATATTTAATTGTGATTTTAAACTGCTAAAAACATATTAAAATAAAGATATGATGAGTACTTGATACAGCAAAGAAAGTTCCAGTGGAGAATCCAACTGTATTTACTTGCAAAAAGCTGCAGAAATACGTTCCTTCATCATCTTTGGTGATGTTGGGAATAGTCAGAGAGATGCTGCTCCTGTTTGCCTCCAGGTTGATTTCTGATCGGTTGAACTCAGAACAGATCCTGGTACTTAAATTTGTCATTACTGTTCCCACCAGCAGAGGAGCCTGTCCCACACTCTGCTTATACCAGGCCTTTTCATGGTTTCCAATGACCTTATCAGACATGCAGAGCAGTGTAACATCGTCTCCAGCTTTAGCTAATAAAACAGGTGTCTTCTGATGAAGACCCAGAGCTCCAGCAGGACCTGTAAAATGAATCAGTCAGATTTAAGTCATATAGTCATTAAAGTCTAGTATTATCAAAAAAGTATAATTAAGTATTATTGACTTACCCATTCTGTAAAGACTTGCAATAAGAATCCAGACTGGAGATATATTAATGGAAAGCATAGTTCTTAGCTCAATTAAAGTAAAAGGACGTGACAAGGTCTCTCTGTCTGCTTGATGGAAAATTTATTTGGCCACCAAGTGTTATCTGGGGATCTTTTAAAGCGAACTGAGTCATCATTTCTGAAACAGCCAATAACTTAAACCTCTGTTTAGGAAATGTTAACTCAGACAAACCACTTGAGTTCAAGTTACAATACATTTGCATTTAGAAATTAGCAAAATAAAAATGTTTTTTCGCTTGCAAACATGACTTGAGGTTTGAGTATTTTTTTAAAGTAATACAGTATTTTAGGAACACTTAAGTAATATAACAATTTCTATAATGGCTACTAGTGTAGTTGAGTGAGTTTTCTTCTTTTGTTTTTGGCTTTTTGAAACTCCAAAAACAGTAAACCCCAGACAATCGCTGGGATTATGTTCCAAGACAAGAGCACCTGCCTATAGTGAAAACCTGCAAATTTGTGCTGTGGTAAAAAAAAAGGGCTAGAAATGCCTATTTATGTAGTGTAAACCCTAAATATGCCCCCAAATATGTTCCCATAACACTTTAATTTCATTTTAAACTAATCTTAATACTTTACCCTCAAAGAAAATGTAAAGGTCAACCCGGTATCCTACTGTACAGTTTACACTGAACTCCTGCATAAATTTGATTTACAGTAATAAATACAGGGCTGTAAGAAGAACAAAACGAAAAACACGAGAACACTGGATATATTATCACATGAGTATAATATATATAATAACAAATAATTTATTCTGGTTAGATCAGGGGTATCAACCTCCAGTACTGGAGGGTCGGTGTCCAGCACAGTCTGATGGTTCTCCTCCTCAAACACATTCACTAAACTTGACAATTAACTGGTGAGGTGAACCAGGTGTTTCTGAGCAGGGAAATCACCAAAACATGCTGGACCAGGGCCCTCCAGGACTGGAGTTTGACACCCTTAGTTTAGATGGTCCATGCCTGCAACAGTGGAGTGAGTGGCTTTGTGAACATATGACCTTTTGAGCAATCTGTCAAATCCTCTGATCATGCTAATTTTAAACTGATGGATGGACAAGGCCCTTATTTCTTTCTAAAAATAGAACTGACTGTGCTAATTGGTATTGCTTGTACTTATACTTTCGAGTTGGTGTTGATAAGTTTGGAATTTAGAAACAAATCAGCACATAATCAGTAAAGTAATCTAATTACAGTTTGCAAAATAATGAATAATGGATTACTTTTTTGAGTGCACCTATTGAAGAAAATGGAAATCACACACTGAAAACACTGTACTTCAATAGACAGGCTGTTAACTCTGTGGGACAGATCCAATAAATTATCATTAGTAGTGTAACAAAGCATTAAAGTTTTTATATCACACTGCAAAATGTAATGAGAATCATGGAGAATAATTTTATTAATTATGGTATTTGATGTATCTGCATTGTTGAGAGTATTAAACCAGAACCAAAAACAACCCAACGCAGCACATTCATTTCATTTCCTCCCCAGTTATCTGGTTCTCATTCCTTAGAGCACTATGGTAGGTTTGGTCCACTACACACCAGGAACCCACCACAAGACCTTCCATGTTGGAGATGTCACAATTCGGTTCTTCTCAAGTGGCCTCAGTTTCTTTTACCCATTTTTCTGCTGCCAGCATCCGTGTCAAGCACAGACTGTTCACTCACTGACTAATAAAATAACCCCCCGCCCCCGACAGGAGACTTGTATACCCCCCAGCCCAATCAGCCCCACCTCCCAGATCTAGTTTTATTAGGCCAGAACTAAAGTCAGTCAACCTTTTTTTCTTTATTTAAATTTAATTCAAAAAATTTAGAGAATACTGAATTATGTTTGTCTTACTGTGCTACTCACTTACATTACACATTTAATTCTTTAATGTATAATTAATGTCGAATTACTATAAACTTTTGGTTAACACTTAGGCCTACATGAACAACACCTCATCTACTATGCTTGCGTGCGCACACACACACACACACTTCCTGTGAAAGATTATTATCTGGTCCTTTTTTTAAGACTCTAACCACAGAATGAGTGCTCAGACATCACACACTTGTATCTTCTTTTAGAACTCACATAACCGCCTCTTTGACAGGTTTCTGCACTGAAAACCTGCACTGAGTTTCATAGGACTGAAATTATTTATAGCATGCTTAAAGCAATGTAAAGTTAAGGCTGAGCTCTACATTTTGAGAATGCACGGAGGTAGAACCACACTTTCAAATGTGGTGGGGCAAAAGAAAAATGTAAAAGTTAAAAAAAAAAAAACATTTTAAAACCAATGGAACAACCGTGACCAAGATAAGAAAAACCAAATAAACCACAGGCGGACTAACTAAACGCTTTCATGGCAATAATATAATGACGTGCCAGTAAACAGTTTCGCTGGGCTCTGCTCAAATAAGTTCCTGTGAAGATTATCCAGTTCTAGTTTGGGAGTAAGAACTTTTGCTTATAGCACATTTCAGAATGTGGTAACTAAAACAGCTTCTGCTGGGACCTCTAGTGTCTTCCCACAGTCCAAATATAGGCACATCTGGTGCAAAATCCCCCTAGGCGTGTGTGTGTGTGTGTGTGTGTGTGTGTGTGTGTGTGTGTGTGTGTGTGTGTGTGTGTGTGTGTGTGT
>JBBPCY010073256.1:0-10443 GCA_037974405.1 Brachyalestes nurse
AAAAGTATAAAACACTGCTGTAATCAACACTCTCCTCTCACAATGAGACCAGTTGGATGGTAAAACACTACTAGAAGAACGTCAAAGGTCATTATTGCCATTTTGTTTGAGAGAAGAGATTTATTTTGTTTAAGTGATTTGTTTTCTTTTATCTATTCAGTAAACACTGCATCATCTTATTTTGACGTTTTGTCATTTCCTTTAAAACTATGCTTTAAAGAACAATATTTTTATTTGGAAATGAGGAGAAATATTGTCAGCAGTTTTTAAAACTAAGGCAAAGCTGTTCAGTTCGATACTTGCACCTATAAAAAAAAAAAAAACCTGAGAAACTGAACATTTTTGCAGTGGTCTCATATTTTTTTTCCGGAGCTGTGTGAGAGTTGAGATGTGGTATGTAAACACTGTTTAAGTTTTAAAATGTACCATTTGCTCTTCAGTCTCTATGTGGTAAAGATGCTGCACATTTAGTCACACTTGGAATTTGTGATATTTCAGAATCAGAAAAAGTTGAGTGACCCTGGAGGAAACTGCTTTTTTGTTTGTGGTGTGGTTTCCTCCGGGATCGGTAAAGTTTTCCGATTCTACTTCGTTCACCTGCAGTCATTTAGCTCCGCCAGTTTACAATGAAGTTATAGGAAGTGTTTCAGTCCAGAATACTTCTGGAATGAGACACAATGCAGGACAGCCATTCAGACCAGAGGCCATTTACACAATTCTGTCCTAATGGGGAAAAACAGGCAGGAACAAAGCCAGGTTAGGCTATAGTGTACAAATGAATAGTGGTAACAATGTAAAAAAGGACTTTATACATGTAAGAAAAATCTACAATAGACTTGTTTACACGGCATGACAGATATTTATGAAAATGATGCATAGCTAAAACAGTAGCAGCGGACTTGAAGCCTGAGTATTAATTTGCTTTCGTGTGTGTGTCTCATGATTAATGCACATTTACACAGTGCTCAGTGGGTTTAAGCTCCCTTTAGCTACATTAGCATTGTAGCTCTGATGCAGTTAGGATGGCAGACATGCCTTGGCAGTTACTTTTGGGATGAGTGGGAAATTGTGTTCATCAGATTTGTGGACATTTATTTAATCAGGCAGCAACAACAGAGAGTGAAAGATGATGCTCTGATGATCTGAATGTTGATTTTTAGTGGAGAGCAGTTGTGTAGGTCATACTGACAGAACTATTTTGTCCTTTTCCAGCTATTTAACCACCTCCTATGGGACAGGGCAGGACATTGATGAGAGGATAGTGGAAGGTACGTGTGTGCTGTAAATGCTGCTGGCTTTACACAGTGACTCAGACAGATAACAGAATGGTGACCTTTTGTTTGGACTTTTCAGCGAATCCCCTGCTGGAGGCGTTCGGGAACGCCAAAACGGTCCGGAACAACAACAGCAGCCGCTTTGGCAAGTTCGTGGAGATTCACTTCAACACTAAGGTCAGTGTAGCCTCTTTGCTGTGAGAGGGCTCCAAAATAACTTATCCTGACCACTCCGTCTGTGGTAATGTTTCTTCGTATTAGTGAGTTGTGGATTAGTCATTGTGATCTAATTTGGTGACGAAATAAGCCCCAAAAATCACAGCGTGTAAAGGGGACCTATTATGCAAAACTCACTTAGTTAAAATAGGTCTATGGGCTATACAAAACATGTTCATGAAGTTCTTTGCACAAAATCACTCACATAAAGAGAGATCACCAGGTTTATTCTTCACAGTTTGGGTCCCTTTTAAAACGAGCCATTTAGAAAGAGGGCCCGGTGTGACGTCCCACAGGGCCAATTTGCATAGAACCGCCATTTTGTCTGCTAGTTTTATGAGCACGGATAAGGCAAACGCTACGGCTACAGGCAGAGGCAGGTCACTCTTGAAGTGTTGTGTTGTTGCTGCAAAGAACAGCACAAATCCTTCCACTTTCTCCCAGACAAAGAAAACAGAAGGACTGAGTGGCTCCATTTCATTTTCGATGGCCGTTACCCAGGAGCAATCGGTTTCGTTCCACCTTAAAAAGTTCCACCTTTAAGGTGGAACGGAAAATTTAAGGAGCTGTGAATAAGGAGCTAACTTCAGTGTTGTGGGGGATCTGTACACAGGGAGATGTAAGTACTTTCAATTTATGACTTTTATGTTACGTTTTGTTTCGTTACGAGCAGCATGAGGGGTGGGTGGCGCATGGGATGGTGTGGGACGTGGCCAGCAACAGCTTATTTGCAGGAAAGGGACAGAGCCCTGAAACGGCGTGTTTTGAACGGGACTGAGACTGTGAAGGATAAACCTGGTGATATCTCTTTATGTAAGAGTGATTTTGTTCAAAGAACATCATGAACATGTTTTGTATGGCCCATAGACCTATTATAACTTTTTTTTTTTTTTAAGTGAGTTTTAGATCCCCTTTAATGTAACAAACCTTATGACCATCAATTAGCACTGTGGAAACTGTGTACCTGATTCATCACACACTTTTTTTTTAAATAAAAGAGTTTAATCAGCCACAACATTAAAACCACTGACAGGTCAGATATATTTGGCAGCCACTGAACAGTCCATTCCTGAACGTGATGTGTTAGAAGTGGGAAAAATGGGTAATTGTAATGGTTAGACGACCATCTCCAACAGCAGGAGAGAGAAATCTCCAAAAGCAGGTCTTGTCTGGTGTTTTCAGAAGGCAGCAGTCAGTACCAACCAAAAATGGTCCAAGGAGGGACAACTGATGAACTGGGTTAGGGTTATGGACACCATGGGCTCAGAGATGTTTGACTAGCCTGTCTAGTCTGACTGACCAAAGAAGTTACTGTAGAAGAAACTGCTGAAAAAGGTGAGTATAACACCTGGACCATAGAGCAATGAACGGCCTGGTCTGATGAATCACGTTTTCTTTTACGTCAGGTGGACACGTGGGTGCTTGTGTTTCACTTACCTGGGGAAGAGATGGCACCAGGATACACTATGGGAACAGGCAAGCCGGCAGAGGCAGTAGCCTCTTTCAGCAGGACAATGCCCTGCCACACTGCAAACGCTGTTCAGAAACAATTTGAGGAACTTGACAAAGAGTTGAACGTGTTGACTCAATTAGGTTCATTCGGATTGTGCAATGATACTCATCTGCTTTTTATTTACTCATCTGTATATTATTGAAGGCTTGTTTCATCCCCTCATCACATGCTGCTATCTGATTTTATTCATGGCCCAGACACTAAATCACTTTTCATAACCACTTGCACTTATAATCTATTATTTCATTATATCTGTTATAGTTATTTGTTACTTTGTTAGAGTTATTTTGTTATTCCATTTGCACTACTGTTCTTAAACTCTTTATTGTCTTATCTTTATTCCTCTTGTTGCATTGAGCATGTTTATGACAAAAGAATTTCCTTCGGGATAAATAAAGTTCTTTCTTATCTTATCTTATTTCCTAACTCTCCAGATCTCAATCAGATTGAGCATCTGTGGGATGTGCTGGACAAACTAGTCTGATCCACTGAAACATCACCTAAAAGGATTTAAGCTAGCACCACTGATGTGCTGCTTATGTCTTACGCCTTGGGTCCTGGCATTCGTGTCGAAGTCATGGTGACAGGTGCCATCTACCTAAACATGGTTGCAGATCAAGTTCACCCCTTCATATCAACGGTATTCCCTAATAGCAGTCGTTTCTTTCATCAGGGTAATGCACCCTGCCACACTGTAAAAGCTGTCTGGGAACCGTTTGAGGAAGATAACGGTGAGTTCAAGATGTTGACTTGGCCTCCAGTTTCCCCAGGTCTCAGTCTGATCAAGCTTGGGTGGGATGTTTTGGACAAACTAGTCCAAGACTCGTCCCTCACCTCAGAATTTACAGGACTTAAATGATCTTCTGTTAACATTTTGGTGCAGATACCACACCTTCAGACGTCTTGTGAAGTTCATGCTTCAATGAATTAGTGCTGTTTTGACGTTGAAAGGGGAAGCGGCACAAATATTAGGCAGGTGGTTTAAATATTTCACCAGATCTGCGTATATCAGGCTTAAAGGTACAGTGTGTTGAATTGTAAAGCAGAAATGTTGGAAAACATAATTACGTTAACTACGTTAAAATGAATTGTGATTGTCAGATGCAAATGTCATAAGTGCACCCCAGAGTATAAATATGCAATATAGTATAAATAATCTCAAACACACATGATTATGCGGTTCTGACACTGTATATTATACTGTTGTCTGTACACATGGACAAAATTACGGAAAAGACTTGAAGTTTTTATCTGTATGGTGTGTATTTTGTCTATTTTAGTATTAAAAATACTGCCAGTGTAATTTTGAGTGAACTATTGCTTGGAGTGTTAGAGCAGGAAAAAAAAACAGCAAGCTGTGCTGGACTCTGGCCTTCCAGGTCTGCAGCTGGGCAACGCTTTAGACTCATTTAAATACAGTAGTCACATGCTCGTTATGTAAGTAGTGTAGAAAGTGCAACGGATAAGACAAAGGGGAAATTTAATGGACACGACAGGGCAAAGGGAATGGACAAGCTGTGAAAACTACACTCAAGATAAAGATATCAGTAGGTAAATGGAAATTGCTAAAAAAAATGAATTCAACTGTAAAATTATGATGCAGCAGAGTCCATAAAGCTTGAAACAATGAGATGAATTTGGTATTTTTAGCTCTGTTTACCCACTAGACACAAAACTGGTCATTTATTTGGACTGTTAACACCCACAAATGTGCCATGTGGAATGTCTAAAACGTCATAGTTTTGATACACGTACCCATTTCCAACACCCAACCGACTAATATAGGCCTATAATTTACACACGAAACCTTCCCATTTAATAGGTAAACAAACAAATCATGGGTCTCTAAAAATAAATCTCACTTTTTTACATTTAGATTGTTTGCCTTTTGTAAAGATCTGTAATGACTCAGAATTCTCCTCATTCTTCTCTCCTGAAAAGCTGCAGGACCCGTGGTTGACTTTGATCACATGGAATTTCTTGATGGTCCAGTCTGGATACACAGTTGAGCCTTGGACTCTGATTTAGTGTGTTAACTGTGTACCCTGTGCCACCCACGGCACACAGAGGAGCAGTGAAAATGGGACTCATGCCAGCCAGTGTACCAGGGGCTGCACGATACAGACAGCACACTAGTATTGCGATTACATTGCTACATTTTACGATTGCGATATGGCATTTTAAAACAAAACATTTGACATGATTAAGTGATGAATACCTTGATTCACCCACAGACACACTCATCAACATGCTCACATTACACAGTAAAAAACACTGTGACTGGGGCTCATTTGCATCACAGACATCAATATCAATATCGTACAGACCAATATCACGATGATCAATAAACAATAAATTGTGCAACCCTGCAACACTTATTTCAATAAAGACAGTTCTTCTCAGTGTAGTTTTTTCAGTCAGATCAAAGTCACAGTGAGCCATACAGTAAGATTTATATAAATATACAATGTAATAAGCTGTACTTACTGTCATATTAGCATTCAAAAGTTCGGAATCTATATTTTTAATGATATAAAAGTAGTATGGACAACAGATAAATGTAAAATGTAGTATTTAAGTTCTGGACAATTCCACAATTTCTACAATTACCAATAATTACTAGAAATTATTATCAAAGTGTTAGCAAGATAAATATCCATAATTCATTACAGTTCCACAGTGTCACATCCCGAGGCAGATAACGTGGCAAAAAATCTTAATTACTGTGTATTATTTAACCTGTGAACATTTTCTTCTTCCTTCTGTTGCCATTGTTATTTTTGTAGATAAAAGCAAAAACATTAATACGAAAAGTGATTCCAAACTTTTGAAGGCTAATAAGGTACCTTGTGAAAGTACACATACATCTCAAAGTATGATTCAATTAAAAAAATATACTATAAAACCATAAAATGCATAGCATGTTAATTTTAAGCATTGAAATGCTGACCCTGTGAGCGCATTTGCTCTTTCATATTTATATTAAGGCACTTTGGGTTGAAATACAGCAATATTGTCACATTCTTATTTCGATCTATTTTCATTAAATAATGCTTCTTAGAAGATTTTAAGAAAGTGAGTACAAAGTAGGCTGTTACTGATAAGACTGATAAGATCATGGTTCTAAAAACTGGCCAGTTCATAACCTCAAACAATTCATATCCTATTATGACGTATTATGAGGCTCCGAAGTCAATGGTTGGTTCCGTACGGTCATCCCTTTGAAAAGCAGGAGATCCTGTTTAGCTGCTCAGTGATGTTCTTACTGATTTTACTGTATAGATGCATAGTATTCAGTAAGGACCTTCCAGGCTTTGGGGGCCATGAAGCCATCTGGAGGGTTCTGTCCACTTCGAGCCAAGCTCCGCATCTTTGTCCCTGAGATGAACTCAAACTCATCATGTCTGAAACAAAGAGACAAAGAATGAGGATCTAGCTTTGTCAAGACAAAGTACCACCATCTGAATTCTGTTTTTAAAGTCCACTTGCTTGACTTTGCTTGGAATTGCTTTTATGGACTCAAAATGACAAACGGAACAGTTGCTACATCTGCAAACACACTGGCCTTGTACAGTGGTGCCATAATAGTCCCTAGAGTGAGATATTCTGGTAAAACTGCTCTTTGATGATGTATCTTGAAGGTGGAAGGATCTTTAGTAAAACTACAAGTGCTTTGGGTAGAAACTTGAGGTCCAGACTCAGTTTTTTCTGCTAGCTGGTTAATGCAGAAGGGAGGCAGGAAACTAACATCACTGTGAGAAAGTCGAGCATAAAATACACAAATTCTGTAAAACTGATGATGCTAATTACGATTATTACAAAACATGACAAATAATATATTAAATGATACATTCCGCTTTAAGTTTCAGAAAGGGGATTTACAAGGCATGTTAAAAACAATACTTTTCAACTTCTGAGCTAATGAAGCCACTTGCAGACAGTTTTCAGTGATATAATATAATATAATAACATATAATATAATTTCGGTAGAACAATATGATCATGTGATTCTAATATAGTACCCAACCCAAATGATTTCAATTCCAGTCTCCTCAGACTTCAAGGGGTGTTACCTTTCTTTGTCATAGAAGTCCATAGCTCTCTTGCTTTTGTTGTATGCCGCCACTCTGAAAGGGATGATCTCCACAGTCGTCAGTCCAGGAGCCATGGACAGTACTTTGGATCCATGTGTTGGATCATAAAGGTCCTGCTTCGTCTCTGGGTGGGGCATCCCTGCTGGGTCTCGTCCCACAATGTAAAAATTAACTCCAGCCACCATTCTAGCCCTGCAATGCCACTGCACCTGTATTACCACACACAACGCATGTAAGATACCAGTGGGCTTTACCGGTTCAGCCCTACACTGGAGGAAAGCATTGGATCTGCAGTAGAGTCAGAAGGCCAGCATAATGTTAAAGAAATAGTTTATTTGTTCCCTTTTGCCCAAGTGTAGTTTATCAACCAAGACATATTTGATGTCTGAGGTTTGCTTCTTATTTCAGCACTTGACCTGCAAGGCCGAAAGTCAGTGGCCCTCCAACTCATTTCAGCCCTCTCAAACCACATCCAGCTCTTCATTAAGGTGAGGCAGACTTGTCAAGGTAAAATAAAGTAAAGTTGCCCTTCATATTCACGTGTGAACACAACGCAGCACATCGTGTGAACAGTGAAATTCTTTCTCAGCATTTAACCAATTCACCAAGTGAAGCAGGGCGCTGCCGTCGGTTAGGGGCGCCTGGGGAGCAGTGTGTCGGGACGGTATCTTGCTCTAGGATACCTCAGTGGTGCCACAAGCAGTCCAGGGATTCAAACCCATGACCTTCTGATCTCAGGATGAACTCCCTAACCACTAGGCCACCAGCTGCCCCACAGGCCACAGTATGACTAAAAAAACGAACACAATGTCCAATGGCATCAAATGATCTCAAACAGCCTTGTGTATGTGATTCTGCTCACTGCAGGACTTACTGGTATTGAAAAAATATTTTTGTCCAACAGTATTAGCAATTCCAGTGTGCCGTACATCATTTAGAATCTATGTAAGTAATTTTATTAACACATTAGGCATATTTGCACAGGGTTAAAAGGAGTATAAGCATCCATTATTTGCATTAGCCTTGTAGCTTCAGTGCAATACAAAAGAGGCAAACTTCATTCATCAAACACGTCTTGGCTGAGCAATTACATTTAGTATAAGAAGGAAGCTGTTCCTTTCCTATTTTATGCGGAAGACTAACTAAAGCTTAACTAACTTCATGTCTATTTATAGATCTGTTCTTTATTCATGTTAAGAAAATATTAATATATTTTAATGTATTTAAAATTGACTTTATTAGGCAATATATGTATGTTCTCTGAGCTGCTCTAAAGTTGCACATTTTACTGCTAAAAGAGTTTAGTAAATATACATTTTAAAATATACATTTGAATATATTAAAATATGGGTTTTATTCAATAACTGTTCAGCATTAAATGTGTCAGTGTTTGCATGTCACATAACCTGCCACCCACCTCAGTAGGTCCAGCGTACATCATGGGTGAAGGAAAGATTGCCACAATGGTTGAACTGGGGTTGAGAATCCCCTCTTCCAGAACAGCAGCGTGTTGTTTCATCCTCCAGTCCAGTGGAACGTCATCGTCTTTAGTCCAGCCTCCCAAAGGGTGAAGCAGCAGCACCGGCCTACGGTACCCACGACTCTCCAGCTTCTGCCGTGTGTCCGTCATCAGCAGGGCGTGGCCATTGTGCACTGGGTTCCTCAACTGAAATGCAAACACGGCATCTGGAAGAAACAACAGTGATTTTCCTATGAATCATGAAGCAAAACAGTTACACTGTGGAAAACTGTGGAAAATGTGAAAAGGGAGTTGCCCCTGTGATCAGAAGGTTGTGGGTTCAAATCCCAGGACTGCTAGTAGCACCTCTGAGGTTCCCTAGAGCAAGGTACCATCCCCACATACTGCACCCCGGGTGCTGTGCTCCTGGCTGCCCGCTGCTTAAATGCAGAGGAGGAATTTTGTGCTGTTCACACTGTGTGTGGAGGTGTGTTCTCATAAGACAAATCGACACTTTACACTCATTTATTACACACACTGCGATCCAAAAGCACTACTCTAGCTTTGCAGTATAAAAGAACCCGTCCTACATTGTTTTTGCTGTCCTGCACTGTATTTCTTTTAAAAAGCTATTCAGGCTGAAACATGTTTTATAACTTCAGCATAAACGGGCGGGGCTAAACGGCTATGGGTTGAGGAAGTGGATTATATGTGTTGGTTTAAACAGTGAATTTTATATGGAATGTGTGCATATTATGTGGACATGTTTATGTTCCACATGTACCACTCTTTTATTAAAAAAGGGAGGAAAATGTTCTCCTTTCCTATTCTGTGTGGGTAACACTACGACAGCCCAAAAGAGGCAAATAATGTGTGTATTTGATTTGCTGCCTGCTCTACAGCATCACTCGAACCTGCTTTCATCTCTTTGAATTTCTGTTTCAGCTCGAGTGGCGTGAAACGGTACTGATCCAAGCCATCGTTCCATTTGATTCGCTCCAGAACTTCTAGATCTCCACCCACCAGCCAATCACCAGACTCCATCACCATCTGCAACAGTGAAATTAAGGGGCGCAGTACAGTTAGTGTTTTTATTCCTGGAACAGTACAGGTTCTATCAGAATATGCAATGAATACTGTATCAGGAACCACATAATACTGGAGTACAGCTGGTAGCTCTTCATAACTGGGTAGTTTCTGACCACAGAGCTCCTAGACATTTTGTGTGGGGGACCACTCTCAGCCTAGCAGTGAAACTGACCTCACAGCACTATATAATATTTGAATTATATTTGGTGAACGATGGCCTTGTGCACAGAAACTGACCATTGATGAAAGGGATTGGGTTTGACTGACTAATTACTGTGTAGTAATATATTTATAGTGGACCTATAAGGTAGGAGGATCTCACAGAGATTGGTGTCTAATCAAGTAAACAGTGAATACACATGATGTACATGTACATAACATCTACATAACATCACTCCTGAACATAGATACTATTATAAAATATATTTTAATGTAGTGCTTTGGTAAGAATTCCAAGAAACGTGACAGATTTAATTCAATAATTATGACATTAAAAAATAACATTTTATCATATTTTACTGTCATAGTTTGGCAATATTTTACAGCCACAGTATTTTTCATAGTTACTCCATCACAAACAAGAGACAGGCTACTGTTCTATGACAGTACAGGTCATTATTGGTTGACACATACTAAACAGGTACCATTACAAACTCTGAAGCACTCTTATCCTGAGGCAGTTTGTGAAAACAGATTGTCTAAAAAAGGTCAAAGGTTTGGAGACACCTTCTCATTCAACGATTTCCTTTGTTTTTATTATTGGCTACATTGTAGATTAATATTGAAAACATCACCTAT
>JBBPCY010073257.1:0-10442 GCA_037974405.1 Brachyalestes nurse
CTGCGATAAATGGTGTTTTTCCAAAGCTCTTCATATCAACATATTTGGCCAATCAGATGGAGTCCTACTGCCTTATGTCCGCCCCCTAGTAGAAAACTTATTATAATTTAAATTATGTTTACGTTAAAGATTATTTAAATAAAATTTAAATAAATAAAATTATTCTTTAAAATTATTTTCAGATTTTTTTTCCAACAAAGTTCAATAGTTCAAATGTTTTATGGGAGGCATTGAAATGTTTAAGTAAATTCTTTTAAGAAAATATAATGGAATGGAAATATTGCATTTCATTTTTTTTTCGGCATAGACTAGTCTGCGTCTGGAGTCTATGTTACCAGCAAATCCAAAGCAGAAAAACATTAACACTATAAAGGCTTTTTACATACTATTATCATATGTGATATCGCCATTGCAACACTTGACAACATTATCGCATATTTTCGCATATCATTAAAAATAATGCTAAAACTAGCAGTATCATAACGTGTAAACACCAACATATACTTTACTAAATAATGACCCGCTTCATCAAACCTTTTAAATCCTTAAAACCATTTATTGTTAAGCCTCACCTGACTGGCTGAGGTTTATGGTAGAGGGCCTGGTCTGCTGGGAGGTGTAACACACTGGGGTGGAATGTCCAAGCATTCCCTGAGGAGTCGGGATAGAACTGGCGACACAGTTTCCGGGAGATGACACAGAAATGCATCCGGTGCTGATAGACTGAGACGCTGACAGATTTCTCTGGCGCCGCATGTTCTGGATGCCGTGTTGGGTGCGAACTGTTAACACCACAAAGAAGCAGACCTTCAGTCTACAAATTCTGAATACGTTCCTAAAACAGAAAATCACTTAACCATCATTTTTTGGGAGGAACAGAGCAGTGCAACTTACGCCGCTGGATTTGCTGAACAGCAGGAGAGTTTTGCAAAGATCTGTGAAAAAACGGCAGAAAATTGGCAGGGAATATATAAGTTATATAACTTTTACAGAAGACCTTACACTTCTGACACACACAATAAATAAACAACTGCAGTCAACTTACTTGATTTGGTTGAGTGTGAAATCCAACTTTTTCCATAACGATGTCATCATGGCTGGTATCTGATTATCTTGACAGGTTTCTGTAATGCAAAGTCAAATAAAAGTTTCACAAATTGATAAAATTATACATATTACAGAAGGTTCTGTAGGATACATACCTTTTGCTTTGACCGCAACGTATTCGTTTAAAATTGTCGTGAGGTTCTTCCCAAAAAGAGACTGCAAATGTAAGATTGACAGACAAGAATGAAACGTTAGTCCTATGAGCACCTCACTTCTGTTTCATTAAGAGCAGATAACAGCAGTAGGTCGGGAAAGGGAATGAAACGACCATAAATGAAAGATTAGTGTGTTTGCAGGATGGAAGGAGCTGATAAACAAAAACATACAAAAACACAAGCAGGTATAGCACCATCCTCAGAACTGTGCTCAGCATACTCCCTCAAGTTAGGACTTTCGAGGATAAATGCTCTACTTGCGGCACTCAGACCTTCCTGCTGGAGGTATCCTGCAAGAAAATAAGGACAGCACCCAACTGAGAGAGAAACACTTTAGCTCATAAAAACTATAAACCAGTCTGCATAGAGACAAGTGCTTTCTAGCAAGGCTTGGCTTGAAATTATGCATTACAAAATCACCCAGTGCAATCCATATAGCACAATATGGACAAAAGTATTGGGATATGGATATCCCCATTTGTAGCTATAACAGCTTCCACTCTTCTTGGAAGTCTTTCCACACGAATTTGGAGTTTCTGTGGGAATTTGTACCCATTCGTTATGCAGAGCATTTATGAGGTCAGGCACTGATGTTGGAAGAGAAGTCCTGGCTCACAATCTCCGTTCCAGTTCATCCCAAAAGTGTTGGGTGGGGTTGAGGTCAGGACTCTGTGCGGGCCAGTCAAGTTCTTCCATACCGAACTTATCCGACCATGACTTTATGGAGCTTGCTTTTTGAATTGGGGCAAATAGAAAAGGTTCTTCCCCAAACTGTGTCCACGAAGTTGGAACACGGCGTTAAGCATTAAGATTGTCCTTCACAAGAAGTAAGGGGACATCTGAGCTCAATAATTAAG
This sequence comes from Brachyalestes nurse, assembly GCA_037974405.1. Taxonomy (NCBI): domain Eukaryota; kingdom Metazoa; phylum Chordata; class Actinopteri; order Characiformes; family Alestidae; genus Brachyalestes; species Brachyalestes nurse. The sequence continues at coordinate 2,120 of JBBPCY010073257.1, forward strand.
AGGTGTGTCCCAATACGTTTCTCCGTATAGTGTATTTAATTAAATTTATATCTGCAGTTTAAGTGTCTAAGTAAACTTACCGAGCACCAGCCTCGCCACATCTGACGGCAATAACATGTTTTGATACTGGTTTCGCAGCTTTTTCGTATTGTATATTATCTCTCAGAGAACACTACGCTACACACAAGCCTTTTGTGAATAGATTCAGCGTAAAACAACATGTTACTGTGTAAATAATGCAAAAATAAAAGAGAGAAACCACTCTCTCTACCCACAAAGCGAAAAGGCGCGGAACGGCTTTTTTCACCCGGATGTTGTAGTGTGTACGAAAGGAGACGAGTCGGGAAATGTAGTTTTTCTGGTTTGAAAAACAATCAATGAATAGTTTTAACTTCATAAACAAAACCGAGAACCATTAAAGGGTAAATGATTACTATTTATACATCTGATGTAATGCCACTATAGTATCTGTCTGTGTAGATATGGTTATATTATAAAAAGAAATTATACTATAAGATAAGATAACCCAGATGGGAAATTTGCATTGTTACATCAGCAAGTTGTACAGAAGTGTAGCTATGCATCACAACACTATAATATAAAAATATGTGGAGTGTCTTGAGTGTTCTTGTCTTTTTCGTTTTATTCTTCTTAAAGCCCTGTATTTTTATTACTGTACATTAAATGCATTTATTACTGTATTTACCTGCTTATACCAAAGAAACCTCCTTGCATGAATTACAGTACAGTCTATATGGGTAACGTGGCTATTTTACATTCTAGCACTGCGGGAGACAGCAGTTCAGTGTAAACTGTACAGTGTGAATACCTTTACATTTTTAGGGGTAATGTATTAAGCTGACTAAAATGAAGCGATAGTGTTTTGGGATCATATTTGGGGGTATATTTAGGGTTTACACTATAAAAATAGGCATTTATAGGCATTTTTTACCACATCACAAAGCGGTTCTTCACAATTCACATGGGCTCTTGGAAATTAATCCCCGCCAATTTCGGGGGAATACTGTACTGTGCACTATAGATAAATAAATAAAATTACTGCTGAAACAGTTTACTAGTAACACAAATAGTGGTTTAGAAACTCGAGTCTTTAGCATTTCCAGTATTTTAACACTATATTTTTCTTTCTAAGAAACATACATGCTCATTTCTAATTCAGATTTCACTAATAAAGAAAATGTCAATTTAGGCTTGTGTCATTTGTCCGTATATGTAACAGCCAGAAGAATATTTTCTTTACTTGATAAAACTGTGTATTTTACAGTTTCATGTATTTAGTGCAGAGTATTTTCAGACTTCATGTTATATTTATATTACTCTTGTATGTGTGTGTGTGTGTGTGTGTGTGTGCGTGTGTAGTTGTAGCATAGGTAATTTCCTCTGGGATCAGTAAAGTTTTCTGATTCTAAAGATGACCGTGTTCTTATTTGAATGCAGATGATTTTTGTTTTATCAAGTGAAGAAAACACTCTTCTATCTATTGTTCACCTTTGACTATATTTATATTGTTTGTGTCTTTGTATATCTGTGTGTCTGTGCAGTCTTGTGGGATCAAAAGTCTTCGATTAATATTCTGAGTCTGGTGTTGACTGTTCTTGTCTGAAGGCAGATGACAAAGATAGAAATAATACATAAAAGAATTATGTTGAAATTCAAATTCTGATGTTTACTGTGTTCTTGCTTAATGCAGATGACTGAAAAAAAACACAATTTAAAATGCGGCAGAAGTACTGTAATATGCACTGTTTTATCAAGTGAAGGAAACATTCTTCCGTTTTTGTTTGTTTATGGGAGTGACTTTTATTTTGAAATCCCTCCGCACCCTTTCCACCCATCTAAAGCTGTTCTCCCCGCGAGCCTGATAAACAACTGGAGGAGCCCGAGCTACCCGAAGACAGCTCTCAGGATTGTAGCACCTTCTTTAGCACACTTCAGTGCTGAAATCCCACAATAAAACACGCTCAGGATGGACTCTGCGCCGAAAAGGTACGCACTTTAGCTCCTTCTTTACCGCAAAATTGCGTCAAATTGACATTTTTGTGCGAGGAAACGCTCCAGTCGTTGAAATAAACAGCTAGCTCCTTGTTGCTAACATGCGTTATTACACATTTCCTAGGCTTTTTTTTTTATCCTCACCCCTCATTTTTTGTTCATATGTGCTATATTATTACTCTGTAAAAACTGTACTCTTTTACTTAAAACGTTAACGATGCAAGATTGATTAAATAAATAAATGCACTTATTTTCTACTGAAAGCAAAATTTCCCGGTTCTGTTGTGATTTTTCCCCATTTGTTGTTTGTGCTAATGACACTGTAAGAACTTTTATTATTAAAAAAAACTTACAGTGCAAGACTGAGCAAAGAAATAAATAAACAAGTGGTTATTTCGTCTAAAACAAAAACAGCAAAAGCAAGAAGGCCTGGCTTCAGATGGAACTGTACCCCATAAAAGGGAGCTCAGAAAGAGACGGCTGTTATTCGATGATAAATTAGAGAAGCATTCAGGGTACACCAGCAAACACGATCTGAGCTGCCTACAAATCTAACAGCCAGACATTTTAACCATTTTTAAACCACTTATTTTTGCGTTGTGCTCCAATAAGCTTTTCATTTTTGCATTAGGCGTCTAAATTGAGCTTTGGAAGAAAATCGAGCGAAAAAGAGGGTCCCAGATGATGTTTGTTTGGCTATTTAGTTACGTGTAAAACACGTGTCATGCTTTGTATCTGCTTTTTATCTTATGTGTAAGCTGTGTGTGTGTATTTGGATCTAAATGGAGCTATTGAAAGTAACCAAGCAAAAAGAGGCTCTCAGGTTTAAGTATTGAACATGTGTCATGGTTTGAATCTGCTTAATCTCTTAAGTGAATGTATATGTATTTGGGTCTAAATTGAGTCTTGGGAAGAATCGAGCAACATCTCAAATCTACTTTTGTTTTGGACGAGTTGTGCTCGAGTCATGTTTTGCATCTGCTTTATCTCGTATGTATGTATTTGTGTTATTTATGTGTGTATATTGTGTGGGCTGGTGCTCAGTGAGTGAGTTGTGGCCTCTGTATTATAATCCAGTGGCGAATCCTGTGCCAGAGTACATTGTGTTCCTTTGATAAATACACACACACACACCGCTGCAGCACAGACTACTGGCTGCAAACATGAACTTTCTTGAACCTCTCACACACGTTCCCACTCCACAGTCGAGCTTGTCCACCTTTGCACGACACGAGGATCGGGGCCAACAAAAGTTTTAAACACAAATGAGAGAGAATAAAGAGAACGGGCGGCGCATGACTGAGTCTGAGAGGAGATTCAGCACACACCAGTTCAGGCCTCGAACACCATGTTCCCAAACCAGCTGGACTCTTTTAGGCACGTGAAGGACTAACACAGCCTTTTAACCCCTTAAGTCTTAGTTTCTTTACTTACCAAGCAACAGAGGACACTGCAGTGTGTCTCCAGTTTTGAATATTTATAGTTTCTTTACTTACCAAGCAACAGAGGACACTGCAATGTGTAGCTGTGTTTATATTCATGCACATATATATCCACTATGTACATATTTACATACATATATCTTGTATATCATTATCTTGGCTTATAAAACTGCTTTAGTTCCCAGTTTTGAATATTTATATTTTTCCCATTTGTTCACAAATTTGATTCCTTCACTCCTCTCCACCCTTTTTTTTGTTTTTCACCTACTTTCATCTTTTCACCTTTTGCTATTCATCATACATTTTCACTGACTTTCACATGCTTTTAAATTATATTTATTTAAATCATTTCATTAGTTCTTTAGTGTTTCACACTAATTTATTTACTTGTCTGGGGTTTTTTTCTGAAAATTTCACAAATTTCATGTAAAAATCGATACATCCTAAAACTGGTGTTGGATAGATTGTTAACGTTAAAAGAGGTTTATGAAGTCCTGCTCATGTTACCTTCTCAGTTCTTTTTCTGTTCCACTACTACCATGTGGCTGCTTTTAGTGCTTACAGACTTCTAGGTCAGAAGTGTATAGAGGCCTATAGCCTCTATAACCTCCCCCCTCCCCCCAGGACAGCTCCTGAAAAGTCCTGAACAAGTTTAGTAAGCAGCACAATATACTGTTAGTTAATTATTGTTTAAATGTCGGCCCTTGCGGTGTTAGCTATACGCTGATAAATTATTTACCGCGGTTTGAGAACACATTGGTGGATCAGATGCCTCTCTGGAATGTTCCTTGGCTGTCTTGCTGAATCATAGCAAATTATCTGATACAATCTTGTGAAAACATTTGTGTGTGTGTGTACTGCCAGTGAATGTCGTAAACACAGAGATGTTTTGTCCAGGGCCTTAACCACTATGTGACGTCTGATTTCATATTTTGTGTAGTCACTATTCCACACACACAATCAGATCTGGTGCAGCTTGTGTGTTTATGAACCTTACTCTCAGTCTGATCTGTACATAAGATATCACGCTCTACATCCCCAGACACAAATTACAGCAGTTTACGGGCAAGTCTTGGCTTCGTAAAAACCAAAGTAGGTTATTTGAACATAAGCAGCTCTGCTGGGAAGCATAAAGTTGGTCATACCAAACTGATTAAATCCTTATTTCCAACCAAACTGCTGTTTTCTTCCGTTTTCTTCAACTGCCTGCTTGATGTGGTGCTTATTAAATATTGTTTGGTCTAGTTTTTTTGGGGTTTTTTTCTTCCTTCCTTTTCTCAGTCTGGTAACATGTAGTGACTTGTGGCATGTAGTGTGTTGGAGGATATTTGACTTTGGTTTGGCGTTCTGTGCCCAAAATCTGAGCCTTTCCATCTTTTGTAACCTCAAAAATTGTTTGGAGAGTGAAGGCACATGGTGTTTCTGCAGCTCCTTTTGGAGAATTTCTATAAAGGAACTGGAAAGGAGGCGTTTAATGTCCTTTAACTGGTATTTCTACTCCTGGTTTTAGGCTCCCATTCTGAATGTCTGTTCAAATGAACGTGTAAAAGATGTATCTGTACAGAGGAGGTATAAACAAGAATGCCAGGATAAATCGAACTACTCTAAAACTGAACATCTTCGTAATCAGTAAAGCCAGTAAGAGAGTTTAGGGATAATCACCGGAAGGTAATTATGTGAAATTTGTGCGGCGGTTTTCGTTTGATCAGGTCTGTTGACCTGCATTGTGGAGGATTCGAGTGAGTTTTTGTTTTGCTTATATGTTTTTGGCAGGGCTCAGAAACAAACAAAAAAATTCCACTCTTTCCTTCCAGCCCTAACGTTTGTTTGGTCAGGACAAACCGAAAACGGTTCACTTTCCATATACTTTATAAATACTTTACTTAAGTAGACCCAGCATTTCAACTGGAAAGTTCCTGTTTGCTCTGGCCCCCAACTTTAGATATTGACTAGTTTTTAATTATTCTTTCAAGGTTTGGTTATCTAATGCACCATTTGATGCATTGAGAAAACGTATCTTATGTCTTTTTTCATTTTTGTATTGTGTGGTGATGCGGTCAGTTAGGCATTCGTGTGGCCGGTCCTCTTCTTTAGTCACTGAAAGTGCCATTTGATTGAATGAAGAGGCACTTGGTCTATCAAGCAAAGGTACTGTGTTAAACACGTCTACACAGAACAAAATACAAATACAGATTTTTATTTGTTTGTTTTGTTCCCTGAACCCATTTAGAGGCCCTGTTGCAAATGTTGTTCCTGTTCAGAACAACCATAGATGTATTTGGGTCTCATTTTGTGTCTTTTTTGGTATGTCAGGTGTTTTTCAGGCAACCCCACCCCCCCCAAACTCACACAAACACACACACGAACACCCCTTGTGATCTGACACTGGACGACCTCTGCATAGCTGGCTAAGGAGTATTTATTGGTTTAAAGTTGCTTTACATTTTTGCTCCATGACAAATCGGTGCTGTTTTTTTCCCTTCCTTTTTTGCCATAGTCTAGTGTTAAAGTTTTGGCTTCACTTTTAAATTCTTATGAAATCACTTCTCGCCGTGGCCAAACACGAATGTCTCAGTCATCGCACACACGCATCTGTTTGTGTAAGTTTTGGTGGAGTTCAGCATTTTTAAAATAATTTAACATAATTATTTGTCTTTACTTATTACTTAATGATTTGCTTAACAGCAGTTTAGAGATAAGTGGGCAGGAAACGATGAAGTAAACATTTTCTTGACAGATTTATTTTGAAATGTGTTGCTGTAATGAATTATTTTTACTGAATCAGTCATTCAGATTTATTTTTAATTGTTTGAGTTGCGGATGTGAATGCTGGAAAGTCCGGTGAAATACGACCAGACAGAAAATTGTGGTTCTTCCTCCTGTAGGAAGGGTGTTGGACTGGAGCAGTCGGACCCTCTTGTCTTGAGAGGAAAGTAGGAGAATTCTTTGGCTGTTCTGAGACCTGCTTGGGGTTGAGCTGGAATGTCAGGATAGGCTGTCGGGGTCAGGGTTGAACCTTTTTAGGGCAAGAAGGATGGAGGATGGGCTCTGATCCCTGAACAACACCAGCAGTGTTGCGTGAGGCAGGTGGGGGAAGGGAGCTGGGAGCTGGAGGGTGTTTTCCTCCATAAGAGCCGGCCTGCTCTCCTTTCTCTGGCCAAACTGGAACTAACATTACAGCCCTGAAACTGTAGAATCATCTACAGAGAGAAATGTAAGCTGCAACAGGGGAAAATGTGCAAGGAAAGTGATTGTGGCCTAGTGCTTATGTGGTATTTCGCTTATTTCTGCCACTTTTGCTACTGGTCTGGAGAATGTTGGAAGACAACACCGTTTTGGTCGGGGGATGGGTTGGAACTCATTGTACTCCGTATGTTTATTATTGTGAATAAAATGTTAGTTTTTGGGGGGGGGGGTGTTATTATTATTTTGCATGAAAATAATTTAATTTAGAGCTCTATTTCCATGGGGGCTTTTTTAATTCTGTTGGTAATTCTGGGTTTCATTTACATGGACATTTTGTGCCAAGTTTGTGGGGGGTCTCTTACCTCTTGTACAGTTGGAAAGGCTCGCTTTCAGGCTTTAGTTCTCTGGTTAACTGAAATCCTGCTATGTGGAACACCTCTAGGTGTGTAATTATGTTCTGTGTTCCAACAGAAACCTGTTTGTTGAACCATTTGTTTTGTTGGAACGGCACTTTTTCAGACATGCTCTTGTGACTGTCTTTGGCAGGCCGAGCTCAGACCTGCGGAAGGTGCGCTCACGTGATGCGGCCCGCTGTCGGCGCAGTCAGGAGACGGAGGTGTTTTACGAGCTTGCCCACTCTCTGCCACTTGCACGGCGCGTCACCTCCCACCTGGACAAAGCCGCCATCATGAGAGTGACCCTCAGCTACCTGCGCTTACGGCAACTCCTACCTTCCTGTAAGCTCCTAAACATTCTTACCAGATCAGTAATTAAGTCATCAGGCTAGTATCTAATATTTTGGGTGAAAAATTGTGAAGGCCATGAAAGTGCACAAGCTGTACACTATCAGTCAAAAGTTTGAACACTCATTCAATGTTTTTTTTTTTTTTGTTTGTTTTTAATTTTTTCTACCTTGTGGATTAATATTGAAAACAAACAAAATGATGAAGGAACACATGGAATTATGCAGTAAACAAGAGTTAAACAAACCAGAATATGTTTTGCAATAAGGTAATGATTAACTTTCATTTTACTTAGTTAAAGGGGACATATTATGCAAAACTCACTTTAGTTATAATAGGTCTATGGGCTATAAAAAACATTTGCGATGGCCGTGTCCCAGCAATAATTGGTTCCGTTCCACCTTAAAAAGTTCCACCTTAAGTATTTAAGGCGGAACGGAAAATTTTAATAGGGAGCTATCTTCATAGTCGTGGGGATCTTTACGCTGTCTGTGACAAGTCAGCAGATGAGGGAGATGTAAGCACTTTCAAATAATGACTTTTGTGTTTCTATCAAACCTATAGGGCTGGATAGCACCTCCATTTTCACATGCCAAACGAGCAGCGTAAGGGGTGGGTGGAGCATGGGGTGGTGGGGCGTGACCAGCAACAGCTTATGAAAAAGACAGAGCCCTGAAACGGCTCGTTTTAAAAGGGACCCAAACTGTGAAATATTAAGCTGGTGATATTAAGTGGTTTTGTGCAAAGAACATCATGAACATGTTTTGCAGCCTATAGACCTATTATAACTTGTTTTTTAAAAAAGTACATTTTCATTATATGTCCCCTTTAAGTGGTTTTTGCCATAATGTGGAGTAGAACTGTAGTGGAACAGGATCACTAACTGTGTACCAACCCCACCATCACAACTGATGATCCCAAACACATTAAGAAGGCAAG
>JBBPCY010073258.1:0-10442 GCA_037974405.1 Brachyalestes nurse
GGTCCATTCCTCATGAATCTGATTGAAAAATGCCAAGAGTGTGCAAAGCTGTCATCAGAGCAATAGGTGATGTTTTCTGTATTAATCTACAATGTAGCCGATAAATTAAATGAGACAGTCTGTCCAAACCTTTGACTGTTAGTGTACATAAAATGTTAATTTTGTACAGATTTTGTACACCAATTATATTTTTCTTAATAATTTAGCACTAAAATGCATGAAAATGTATATATTACCACGAGGGGGGTGTGGTGGACCTCACAAAAGTAAAAAAAGCGGAGGATATCTGCAGTTTCCACGTTACTGCGGGGGTTTCAGTGAACAATTATTAGTTCAGTTCTAAAAAAAAAAATCCACGATGGACTGAAACCACAACTGCTGATCTGTGTTAAAGTGGGAGTTTACTGTGTTGCAGTTTTACTCTGAATCCTTCGGTTCTAATGTCAGTATATTTATTGAAGGAGGAGCCAGTTAGCCTTTTAGCCTTTTAATCTAATTGTTAAGAATTGTCAATTTAATTGTCAGCCACAAAACCAACTTTTTATGTCCTCTGTCGGCTCTTTCAGTGGTCACTGGTGTGTAGGAGCTTGAGTTAAAGATTACTCCACCCACAATAACATGTTTAGTGAGTTAATAACATTTAAATCATTGAGCCTAAAAAGAACTAAATCTGTCTCTGATCCCCTACCCATGAAAACACACTGAAGGAAATGGAGCGACCAGCTCTAATTTAAATGCATGGTGTTCAGTGACATTCTGTTTGCTTCAGCTGGTGATGGATGCCGTGCTTGAGGTCATGCAGAAGGCTGTGATTCCCTGGAACGACGCTATTGAGAAACTAGTTCAACAGCACCTGGAAAAGGAGCACCCCAAGTAAGTGACAGAAAGAAGTATCTCATTATCTCAACATCATTCAGATTCTTTACATATTTTAATTAGGGCTGGGCAAGTTATCGCGTTCGCGCATTATTTAACTCGGAATTATTTTATTGCGCGTTAACACGGGTTTTTTTTTTATGCTTTTATTTTGAAAGTTTGATGCTTTTTTTGTGCTAGTGAGTGCGTGGAGCACGCAGCTCTACGCATAAACACGTGTTCTGTGTTTATGGCTCTACGTCTTGGCTGGTTTTTGCAGGGGCCAGGCGTCCCATTACTTTTTTCCATATGGGACTGCCTGTTAAAAGGCCAAAGGCTCCATTCATTTTAATGGGCAGGGCCCTATGGACAAAAGTAATGGGACACCTGTCCCTCGTGAAAACCAGCCAAGATCTAGAGCGCTGCGTAGACAAAAGTAATGAGACGCCTGACCGTTACACAAACAGAGACTTCAATGACACTGTATTCAGATACATAGACTTTCATATGGAGTTGGTCCACCTATACAACTGCCATGTTCTGGACTCTGAGGGGAAACTTGTTTTTCTATAACAAACTAGATAAAACCTGAATGCCCTGCAGTGGCAAATAGCTTTGGTTTTATCTGTCATTTGATTACATGTTGAGATTTACAGAAATATTTGAACTGTAACTGTGTTAAAGGGAACACTGCTGTTAAGCTCCTTATTTGTTAAAATGTTTGCAAACCAAATGTTCTTGCACTTTTGTTCATTAGTAGTACTTGAAAAATGAAAATGCGCAATACACTACTTTTGAATTAGTTATTTAATTTTGCATATAACTATACTATTAATCGCATATAAACATGTAATCGTTGTCCAGCATTAATTTTAATGTTTGGATATAAGATCTAAAGTATGGTGTGTCCTTCAAACTGCTGTGATTTATTGCAATTAATTTTTTTTAAAAAACCAAATTGCATTGAGCAGTAAATCCTTGGCCCCCCTATCCACCCTCACCACCCCTATCCACCCTCATTGGGACTTTATTGGTGCTCCAGTGAGATCAAAGTCTCGAACTATGATCTTGCTGCTGCACTGCCTGTGATTCAATGCGTCTCTGTTCCTTGACAGACAGCACCTTCTAAAAGAGAGCTACAGTTGGATGGAGATAAAGAAAGTCCTACGATGTTATGGAATTCGTAACTTAAACTTCTCCAGCTCAAGTGAGGCCATGGTGAGTGTTTAACTTTTTTATTGTCCTTTTTTTTGATCTGATACACAAGTTACTTGTGTGTAGAAATGTATGTCAGTCTGTCCAAGAGAATACCTTTCCCTTTTTTTTTTCCCTGCGGCTGTGTGTGTGAGGGAGAGAGAGAAATGCACAGGTGTCTATTCTTTTCTGAACTATTGGTGTGTGTGTGTGTGTGTGGGGGGGGTTGGTGGTGGTGGTGGTGGTGGTGGTGGTGGTGGTGGTGGTGGTGAGTGCAGTAGTGTGTGTAGAGCAGCTTTTCAATGTGCTGTATTCCAGCAGCTTCATTCCTGATTCAGTTTCTGATGAATGTAACAGACTCACTCTCTCTCACACACACACACACTTAACATCACTGTTTTAATTGTTGCAGTTGTAAAATAATGTAGTTTAGTTTAACATGTGAGGACCCTGTCCATTTGGTAATGTTTAAAATGTGTGTGTTGCACAGATGCTGGTGAGACACATACTGAAGCAGGACCTGCCCACCTCTCTGGATGACGCTCTGAAGGTTGCTGGAGCCTATAAGCTCAATTCATCTGAGATCCACTACTTATACTGCATGCAGCTTCTTGGACAAAATGAGGTACGATAATCAAGACACTTTTTTCAGAATAGAGACACTTTTTTTTTCTTTAAGAAATTAAAGTGAAGAGAAATAGCGAGAGGAAAACAAGGGAGGCAAAGGGTAAAAAATCCCATTTACCTGAAAAGCGGAATACGAGTTAAAGAACTTTGTATTGTTGTTATTATTGTTATTATTGTTATTATTATTATTATTATTATTGGTGTGGTTGCGTTAGCAATCATTTTTGTTCTTTTATTTATTTGTATTATTCATAAAATACTTCTCCAACGGCAAACGGGCATTAATATACGTAGTTGCACGCTTATCCAAGTATTGACCATTTTAAAAATGGTGGAGAGACCTCTAATATATAAGCAATCTCCAACGCTGAACCTAGCCAACTGCTGCCGGTGACAGAAAGGAAGATGGAAGGAAGGAAACCTCAGATCCTGCGGCCCAGATCCAGTGAGAAGAGAGAGTGGGAAACTATTGACTCGGACCTAGTTCTTGTACTAGAACTACAGAAAGAAAACTAGTGAACATGCTGAAAGAAAACTAGTGAACATGGGAGCCATCATTTACAGCTTTGGTGCTGAGAGGTTTGGGGTAAAGAGCAAGACCCAGAGGCAGCAGAACAGCCCGTTAAACCAGGCAAAGTCCAGGAGGCAGCATGAAATTGACAGGTTTTTGAAAGAAAGAAGACAACTGAGAAAGCAGTGGAGGAGGGCCACAGAATCAGAAAGAGTGGGACTCGATGATCTGCAGGCTGAAATAAAGCAGCAACTGACCAAGCTGCGAAGAGCAGAACACCTCAAACGACAACGTAAGAGGAAAGAACGGACAAGGACCCTCTTCTGCAGCAATCCTTACGGCTTTGTGAAAGGCCTTTTCGACCGAGAGAAGAGCTCTGATGAGCGGAGGCATGAGTCAGTCACTGAATGATAGGCCACCTATTCACGCACCTCAGCACCAAATGGACATAAGACCTCCCACATGGAATGAGGTAGAGGAGACCATGAAGCAGGCAAGGTCAGCATCAGCCCCTGGACCAAATGGTATAGGCTCTATTAGAACACCCCTAGAGCCCTCAAATGCCTCTGGAAGCTGATGAAGGTAGCATGGCAGAAGGGAGTGATACCAAGAGCCTGGTGAAGAGCAGGGGGCATCCTGATCCCTAAGGAGAAGGACGCCTCATCCATCAGCCAGTTTCGCCAGATCAGCCTGTTGAATGTGTAGGGAAAGATTTTCTTTAGTGTCCTGGCCCAAAGGCTCGCTACATTCCTGCAAAGAAACAACTTTGTTGACACATCAATGCAGAAGGCCGGTATCCAGGGCTTCTCAGGATGTCTGGAGCATGCCAGTGTCATATGGCACCAGATTCAAAGTGCCAAGAAGGAATGGAGAGATCTTCATGTGGTTTTCTTAGACCTCACCAATGCCTTTGGGTCGGTCCCTCATGAGATCTTGTGGACGGCCTTCAACTACTTTGGTGTACAAACCCACATCACATAACTGTTCAAGAGCTACTTTCAGGATCTCCAGTTTTGTGTAACAGCAACATCACCGCCTGGCAGCACCTGCAAATTGGCATCATGGCAGGTTGAACCACTTCCCCCTGGCATTTGTCATGGCAATGGAGATGATCATACGGGCATCCCGTTGGGTAGTGGGAGGCGAGAGAACCAAGAGTGGCCTCCACTCTTTAGAACATACATGGACGACATGACCACCATTACAACAACAAAACCATGCACTAGATGCTTGCAGCAGAAAGTCCGGGAAAACATCCAGTGGGCAAGAATGAAGTTCAAGCCAAGCAAATCTCGCAGCATCTCCACTGTAAAAGGACAACTAACAGCTGAGCGGTTACACATCAGCAATGAACCAATTCCAACAGTCCCAGAGAAGCCTATTAATAGTCTCGTACGATGGTATAATGCAGACTTCAATGACACCCAGCAATATTCTGTTCACACCCAGAGAGACTGGACTCTCTGTTGGACTCCTGACCATGGACGGTTGTAGCATCACGGGGGATTTACCCCACGGTTGTTGCCCCCGCTGTCTGTTGTTTTTTGCCCACTTTTTTTTGTTTTTTTTGTTTTACCTTCTCATTTTGCAGGGCGAGCGGTGCATAACCCAGCTGAAAAAGTTGCCACCCGATGAGGCAGAAGAGGTAATTGAGCGTTTGGCCACTTGGGCAAGATTAAAACTGCAAGATAAAGACTACGTTTGTGAGGAGGTTTGTAAATCACTGTAGTTTCTTTATTAATGCAACACTAATACAGCATTATGAATACAACATCATTTGAAGTTTCGATAATGGAAACGTTTGCACAAAAGCTTAAGAATCTGCGGCTGGAAGTTGCCCAGACGTTGGTGGAGGCACTGAAGTACCTGCAGAGCATTCAGAAAGGTGATATCTTATCCAGCACTTGGAATTTTTCATAGCTCTCAAAGCCCCACTCAAGAATTACGTGGTGAATTAACTGTTTCCTGATTGTAGTCTAACGTTAACCTTTTCACAGATGATGCCTTGAAGAGGATGGAGTGTGAGAGCAATCTAAAAATGTTCACAACCATCGCTCACTTGCAGGTAAATCAATGTTTCCATTGATCTTTTAGTATGTCCACAGCACTGTCTTGTGCAGGTGGTGGTTGTTGTTATTTTTTATTTATTTATTTATTTGTAAATGTAACCATTGTACCTGATTAGCACATTTTAATGCATTTTATTTTTCACTCTCATTTCTTTTAACTCTCATTAGTTGTTTCTTTAGCTAAGCGCAAGCGTTCCGTTTGTGTTGCTTTGTTTGGCGACTTTGTCCTTTATCATGGCTTCTGAATGAATTTTTTATCATTTTTTCTTATTTGTGTTTTATAGATTTTACAAATGTCTTAGGATAGGATATTAACTCAGGCTAGGGTGTGTTTCAACTTACACCAAAATTCAGGTTACATCACTGTCGTAGGAACGGATCTCCGTCGTAACTTGAGGACCCACTGTATAGCATTAGATGTTTACTCGTTAACTAACTTTAGCCACGCTCCATAGGGCAGTTAAAGTTGCTTTCCTAGCTAAGAAGACCGGAGATTGAATCTCACTGTTGTTATCAAGCAATTTCTTGTTCTTTCTTTCTGGCTCAAGAATGTTGGCCTGCTTATGAAGGTTTTTTTTTTTTTTTTTTTTTGTTGGACTTAATTTTTTGGACATAATTCATAGCTGTGTTAAACAAATTTTAAACGATTTATTAAAACAAAGCGTATTGTAAAGGGGCAACATTTCCATTTAACATTTCAATTTAACATTGTTAATTCTGCTGCATGGCTTCAGGGAAATGCACAGGTTTCATAGTTTGAATATGAAGGAACCAGAAAGTTCTTACACTTGTTGATGTACAGAGCAACTGAGGTCACCAGAGATATTTACAATGGAGTTAAAATATGGTAAAGTGCTGCTTTAGAGCAGTAGTTCAGCAAATGAAACGGTTGACATTCCCTAAAGTTTATAATGGAGACAAAATGTATGGCAAATACATCTTTGCTACATTCGAGCAGAGGGGCAAACTGTTTAAAGGTCATTTTTCAGATGCTCTGGACATTAACAAATGTCTAAAAAAAATAAGAACATTCTGGTTGCTTCATATTCAAACTAAGAAACCTGTGCATTTCCCATAACGAACAATGTTGAAGTTAAATGGAAATGGTGGCCCTTTACAATACGACTAACCTGATTGGTTTCTCTTGTGCTCGTGACCCTCAGGAGGACTTTGACGTCTTCCTGACTCCTAACGAATACGACGACCCGGCAGTGAGGTGGCAGTTCAACCAGCAGCTCATCACTGCGTATGAGAACACGAGAGCTTGGCGGCACTCTGGGAAAAAGCACCTGGACAAAGTAAATATGGAAAAAACGGAGGCCAAAGCAGTGGTGGCCAACGGCCCTGACGGCAAGACCAAAACGCTTTCCACTGAGGCCGGCCTGCACCGACTGGCCCGACACCTTCAGAGGACCGAGGAGGAGCTGTGGGCCGATCTGGCAGTGAGAGCTTTAGATGCCGGTAACGTGGAGAAGGCTCTGAAAATCCTCAGGTCAGTTTAAGTAGACGGCAAGCTGTTTCATTGTATGCAAACAGTTCATCTTGCAACATTTTCATGATAATGGCAAAATTGGAAGAAAATCTTGTCTCTCAAAAAAAAAAAATCAGTGTAGCAGGATTTATTTATTTATTTATTTTGCGCCCTTTCATTTCGTCCATTCATCAGGAATTATTTACACTGATACGTTCAGATTATTTAAAAAGGGGAGATATAAGACTCCCACAGCCATCTGCCCTAAACTGTATCAAAATAGTAGAGGAGTAAATGTATGTTGGTTAAGTGAACGAGTGGTTTCACGTAGTTCATCTCATGTGTTTGAGACTTTGGAGACAAAAGTGCCTTTAATGAACATGAACCTGAATGTGGAAACAAAACTTACCCCAAAGATTTTCTTCTTCAGCGAACTATACCAGCATCATCCGAACTCCAGCACAGGGAGGGTTCTGTTTCGCACGGCTCACCGCCTCTGCCAGATGCTTCAGGATAACATCCCGATGGTGCTGCCTGAGAAAGTAAACCTCCCAGACGTCATCCACAAACTGGCCTGTCAGGCAATCACCATCTGCCACACAGGTACTGTAGTGAAAACCACTGGGGTAAAGATTACATAGATTGTTACATTGCTTTTCCCAGTTATTGTTGAATAAATCAGGTGTTACATAATGAGTCTCTAATGAAGGTTAGGGTTTGCGGGTTATGTCAGGTCATGTCAAGTAGGTTTATTGTCGGCCAGATACACAGTGAAATGCAACAACGTTCTTCCAGCACTGCGGAGCAACATGGAAACAGGAACGCCACAAGACCTCAGAAGTGCAGACAGAAAAAAAGAGGACAAAAAAGAGTAAATGCAAGAGCAGCAAAACAACACTGAGTGCAGCTACAGTACTAGTTTGAGTGAATACTCTATTGACATTCAGTAACCCCCCGTTCAGAATTCGCGGCTTCAGTCGTGATTTTTTTTTCTTCTTTTTAGAACAGAATTAATAGTTGTTTTTGGAAACCCTTGCCATTTTTCTTGCATTTTAGTGCTACATTATTAAAAAATATATATAATCTACTAAGTGTAACATTATATTAACATGAATTCAGCTACATTTTGAAATAAAAAATAACTATTAATGTTTTGGTACTGTGGACAGAAAAACAAAAAAAGCTCGTCTTGGGGTGGTGAAATACCGCTGTACTCAGTAGTGTTGACAGGTCGGCTTTTTTTAACACCCGCCCCAACCCGACCCATCAGGAGATCCAAACCGCCCCACCCAACCCACAAAAATATTTGTGGATAATGACCCAAAACCAAACCCGACCCGAGGAAAAAAATAAACACCACCAGTGATCGTTTTGATCGAAATGCGCTTTGTAACTTTTTGCCTAAAATAAGGTAAAATTAAACTAGAAAATAAGAAAAGAGAGAAATCTTGTTTAACAACGCAGCCAGGCATCCCAGAAGTTTTTTCCCCATCTTTTCCTCCCTCAATTTTGCTATTCACTTGTCAATCCAGACAGAAATATTCCACTAAAACCTGCTGACCATGTGCAAGATATGTGACAACTCTCATGGCGGGATGTCTGTGCTGTAGATCTGCTGCTGGACTGTGTGGAGTTGTGTAAAAGCACCCGGGGAGCCGCTGACGTGTATCGGCAGTGTCAGATGGAGGACTATGGCTTTATCACAAAGGTACGTATCTGACCTGTCGCTCTACTGCAGGGGTGTCACCTACGGTTCTGGAGGGTCGGTGTCCAGCACAGTTTGATGGTTCTCCTCCTCAAACACATTCACTAAACCTGACAATTAACTGCCGGGGTGAACCAGGTGTTTCCACCGCCCCTCCCGGCGGAACGAGAACGGCCCCGGCCCAGAATCTCGCTCCCCACCACCCACACACAAAACACACTCACCCACACACACAACCAACACCCACCCACACACAAAACACACAACCAACCACCAAAAAAAACAGGAAGAGGGTTAAAAGTTGGCATATATTCTTGTACTCTATCAAAAGCTGGTCTCCACCTTTCCTGGGTTTTGGAGCTGGCCCCATGTCTGCGAGCTGTAGAAAGTTCCATGGAGATAATATCCAGCAGACTTTCTGCCCATAAGCATCTGCACATTAAATGAGGAGGGTTCTGTGGACTGTTAAACTATGAATTTTGAGTTATTTGTTGTATATGTTCTGTGTTCAGGGCGCTGTGTTAAATGGTGAGGATGATGCCTACACTGAGGCCAGTGTTCACGATGTCTTCAATGAGGATGGAATCGTGCTGGATCCAGTCGCGGTGCTTCCAGTGCAGTATAAGATTACCACCAGTCTTCTGCCACTCACAGGTATGGGTGCACTTGAGGAGAACTAACTCTGCATATCGGGGTGTCAAATGTTTTCTCCTTGGTTTGAAGATCATTAAAATACATTTTCATTTTTATGTCTTTCTGCAATCTTCTGTTTTCTAGACTCATCTTTGTATCCCCTGAGCTGCTCTTGCTTGTCTTATTGCGCTCACCAGGAAGGTAATACTTTTAAATTGTTGCTCTGTTGAATATGCCATATTGAAAGAGGAAAAAAGTTCATGCTATTAGCCCTGCCGCTTGTACGTTTCTCTCAGTAGTTCATTTCTGATGGACTGAATCTCATTTTCTGCTGTTTACGCAAAGTTCCAACCTGTTTTTTGGAGAAAATCTCAGGGATAAAACATATATATATGTATACAATTATCTAAGGCTCTAAGACAGCCAGTAAATCACTGTGTGTGATTCGTGTGATATAATAAAATTCTGGGTTTGGATCATGATTGGCTGGTAGAGCCCCGCTCCTTTCGCCAAGATTGTTTATCCGCTGTGTTGTGTACAATTAGCCAATCCTAGCACAGAGGTTGCCATACTCTTAGCCAATCGCAGCCGAAAGAGGCGGGATTTGCCAGAAAATGGGTGTGTTAAAAAAAAGCAGAGCAGAGCGTAAAAGGCTTGTAGTAACGGAAGGACCCTTAGGCTGCCGAAAACAGGTGAGAGCATTAAAAAGGTCTGTTTATCCTCTGAAGAACTTGACGTTTAGAAATAACGGTGTCTGTGCTTTAACCTGAAACGAGAAGAGAATCCAGTCACACACACAGCAAGTGGAAAGCCTTTGTAGTTTTAGCTCGGTGATTTATCTACTGTTATAATCTACTGTTATAATCAAGAGTAATTTTTTAGCCATTAGTTGAAAAATATCCTGTGTTAAAGTTGAATAGCCCTGAGGTAAAACAATATTTTCACAGACTGGTACAGATACAACTAAAAACAAAGGGCATAAAAATACAACTCACCATTCCGCTGAGTTAGTGGAAGCACTGTGTTTGCCTCTGTCTTTCTGTGCGGCCCGGTACCAAATGACTCGTGGTCCCATGACATGCTAATTGGTTATGCTTTTATATAGGTCCTAGCGGTCCCCTAATACTCTCTGAAATTCAGCCTTGGTGCAGAATTACAGCCACTTCGAACCAGTCCCACAATGAGATGGTTTGTAGAGGTACTCATTCAGCCATTTCAATGAGGGGAAACTCAGATACCGTGCGTGCCATAATACTAACAGCAACACGGTTATCCAAATAACAAAGAAGTAAATGTGTGTATTCACACACACATCTGATGCTATCTACCTTTACATTAGCGACAGTAGCCTGCTAACTGGGCTGTTAGCTGCAGAGC
>JBBPCY010073259.1:0-10441 GCA_037974405.1 Brachyalestes nurse
TCCAGCCACGTCTTTATGGAGCTGCTTTGTGTACTGGGGCACAGTCATGCTGGAATAGAAAAGGTTCTTCCCCAAACCTTCCCCAAAAGTTGGAAGCATGGTGTTGTCCAAAATGTCTTGATCTGCTGAAGCATTCAGATTGTCTTTGACTGGAAGAAAGGAGCCGTCTGAATTAAATAATTAAGAAGTGTATCCCAATAATACTTCTGTCCATATAGTGTAACTGGTATAAAATATAGCTCCTTTGGAAATAACGAGAGGTTGGAAAATGGTTGAAAACATGTTTTTTGTATGTTAAACCACATTAACATAATAAATAAAATTCAGATAAAATAGAAGAAAATGGAAAATGATCAATGGCTTAATTGGCATAGTAAGTAATTAACTGGTGTTATTAGCCAGCCATTGCTGCTCTAATAAGAAGCATCTGAATCTGGTAAAAGGGAGATGATTGAAAAGCAAACACAGAATGTGTGTGTGTGTGTGTGTGTGTGTGTGTGTGTGTAGTGAGGGCTGATGATCTACAGACCATTAAAAAGGAGCTGACTCAGATCAAGCACAAGGTGGACTACCTGCTGGAGAGCCTGGAGAGGATGGAAAGAGAACACAGCAAGAAATCAGGTAGACCACACCCACACACATATATCACATTCAAGAAATGACTATCTGCACACACCCTTTTCTTACTTTTCTCATGGCATCGGGAATCACTTCTTCGAATCCTTTGTTTTGTTGTTTAGAGATGAAGGGCCTTAAAGCAGAAGAGACATCCCCTCAGCACCTCAGTGCAAAGAAGGAGCGGGAGAATGTGGAAATCATAAACGACTATGAGGACGATGGGGATTTGGAGGAAGAGGAGGACGAGGAAGAGGAGGAGGAGGAGGAGGAGGTGAGTGGAGGCAGAGAAAGAGAAATGGACCAGTCTGGTTAAGTTCCCATTAATAAGAGCATATTTAAAAATGGCAGGTTGACCAAAGAGCTGGACCACAGATCAGTAAGTAAAACCATGGTTCAGTTTGACCACCCCTTTTGGTCCGAGGCACCTTTCACACCTGTTAGTTTGGTCTAAGGTCAGAATCAAATGCGTTAGGTGTGAAGCGCTTGATTTTCCTCGATTAAAATTTCATTTGATCTAAAATACACTTCAACTACAGTCTACAGAACTGACACTGTTCTCAAATTGAATCACACTGAAGCAACCCGAATCTGATTTGTTCTAGAACAAATAACACAATGATGTAAATGCACAAAAACACTCTTTTTTTTTTTGCCCATTGGCTTCTATCAGACTTGTAGGTCGGTGTTTTCTCTCTCCTTTTCTAAGCAGAAAATTGAAGACTGCTGGATGTGATAACTGACCTAGAGAGAATATTCTTTTAAATTTTAGTCTGTGTGTTTGCCTGTAAAGATCAAGAGTCGAGGAAGGGAGCAAGACCAAGGGGAAGAGGAAGGGGAGCAGGAGGAAGGAGAAGATGACGGAGACAGTACTAATGGAGACCACTCTTAAACAAGTTCTGTATAGCTCACACAAACACACACACACACACACACACACACAAATCAGAACATACAGACTTTACACTGAAAGGTGTGTCACAGCACCACACACAGGCATGCACACATGTAAATACCTGTTTTTCAGCGGAGTTACACGAGGGGTGTTCAATAATTAAGGAGACATAAAGAGAAAATCAAATCTTGTTGAAAAAACCTCACGTGTCACTTACTGTTCATTTCCTTTGGTTTCTTTCATTCTTGCCCTCTGCTCTCTTTTCCTCCAGTTCCACGGTTTGCCAGTGCACATGGTCCCAATGATTCCATTTTCTGTGCTCGACTGGTTCTTTTTTGTTTTTTTCCATCATTAAAGATTCTCATTTTTTTTGTTGCACTACCGTCTCTGGCCAGTAAGTGGAAGTATAACTCACTATTTCAGTGGAAAAGATCAACTGGATTTGATTCTAAACCATTTTCAGCTAGATTTAGCTTGTACAGAACACATTTTAATTTTTTTTCCGTCTTGGATTTGTCGTCGTGAAACTAGTGACCTTAAGTGGAGTAGAAGCTTCGGGGCGGCGCAAGTCGTGTTGGTTTCTACTTTGTTTCTGTTCTTGTCCGTGTAATAAATTTCAATAAAGTTCTAGGTGTTTTGGTGCAGTGTTTCTAGCCTGTTTTCATAACCTGTCCTGTCAAGTCATGGTCATTTCGGGCACCACAGGCTTTTGGCAATATTTGAAATACAGAATTACCTCCTGAACTTTAGTAAATCTAAGATCAAATATTTCAGACTCTCCACTAAAGCAGTGATTCCCAAACTTTCCCTGCAGGGCCCCCCTTTTCTAGATAGGAACATTATTGAGCCCCCCAACCCCCCATTCAGACTACACAGGTTCAAACTTTATTTGAAATACAGCTCCCCTTTCGAGTGAAACAAATACAAATCTAATTGAGTGAAACAAATTCAATAACAAATGGTGCAAATTTCACCACTGTGGGAGAAATAAAGAACATACTGAAGTTATAAAAAAGAATAAACAACTGTCTCCACAGAAATGGCTGGGAAAATTAACCAGTTCCCAGTCAGAAAAAAACTTAAAAGAGGATCATTTTGAACTTGCAGCTGATGAGGAGTCAGCCTGTGCTGGAGGCTTGGCTGGGTGCACAAACTTGTCCATGTTTTTGCTAGCAGTGCTCGAGTGGAGCGTAGGCTATCGCCCCTCTGCAGTAGCTCTGCGCACCCCAGTTTGAGAACCACTGCACTAAAGCAAAGGCCTTTCTCTCAGGTGGTCTCCTGAGTCGGACCACCTGAGAAGTGGAATGAACAGGTAGGGGGTTTAAAAGTTGTAGACCCAAAATGGCCATGGGCTTAACCTTAAGTGATTGTTGTGGTGCCAGAAGGGATTTTTTGAAGAGATGCCGTAGTAGAACTCCTTGCTCCATGGAAGATCTATTCATGGTTCTTGTGAGAGCCAATTTTGGAAGTCAGATGTATGATTGTGAGGAACCTTTTTAATTTTTGAAGACGACCATATAATAAGCAAATCTGCATTTTCCTTTCAGACATTTGTTCCATTATTGGAGTGAAAGCCTACAATCACACCATTTGATTGATGAGCCCTGATCTACACTAATCAAAACGTTTTTCTTTAAACCCTACATCCAAGCGAAGACCCACTGAGGGGTGGGACCAGTTACCCCCTGCTTCTGGAGATGTACCTTCTTGTAAAGTCCCGTTCTAATCAATATCTGTCACACATACTGAGCATACCCCTATGAAGGACAAAACTCTGACCTCAGGATGAACACGGGTTTAGCTATACAGCATACTTTGCCAATTTATCACTCCCCAGTGCAAAAAAAAAGTAAAGAAAAGAATAGAGAAAAAAGAAGTGGATCTGTGACCAAATCAAGCCTCATTTTGCACTCGATCTAGATTAATTGGAACGGAAACTTTTGATGAGAACAGTTAATGGTGAAACAAGGGATAAACAGCCAACAAGAAGACAGGGATATTATGAAAAATCATGTACGAGGACAGAATGTTCTGGAGAAATGCAATTCGTGTGGTCACCAGAACTGACCTGGTGGCACTTGATAATAATAAAAATAATAAATCACTCACCCCAGAACATATTGGCCAGCTGTTATTATCCACACGACTGTACCATGTTAACATTCTGTGATTTAGCTCTTTTGATTTGGAGATAATAGTTGCAATATAATTGATGAATAATGAGGATTAAAATGTTAATAAAGTAGCGGTGTCCCTGTTGCCTAGGAACACCGTTGTTTTTAATTCTAGTTTCATTCTTTATGGGGACGTCAGTCTGCTGGGTGGCCATCTTGGTGGTCATTTCCACTCATACAACACCAGTTCCTATCTCTCTGGGGATAGACTTATGAATCGGAAACAAAAAGCCGCATTAAAGTACCACAAACATATTGGAAAATCACTGGTGAACTTTAACAAGGACTTTAAATATATAGACTTTAACATGGAGTTGGTCCCCCTTTGTAACTATAACAGCTTCCACTCTTCTTGGAAGGCTTTCCACAAGGTTTTGGAGTGTTTCTGTGGGAATTTGTGCTCATTTATTCTGTAGAGCACTGACCTGGTGATCTCCATTCCAGTTCATCACAAAGGTGTTGGATGGGGTTGAAGTCAGGGCTCTGTATGGACCTGTCAAGTTCTTCCATGCCCAAATCATCCAACCATGTTTTTGTGGACCTGGCTTGCCATGCTGGAATAGAAAAGGACTTTCCCCAAACTGTGTCCACAAAGTTGGAACATTAGTGCCTGACCTCATTCATGCTCTGCAGAATGAATGGGCACAAATTCCCACAGAAACCCTCTAATATCTTGTGGAAAGCCCTCCAAGAAGATAGGAAGCTGTTATAACTGCAAAGGGGGGCTGACTCCATAGTAAAGTCTATGTGTTTGAATGCAGTGTCATTAAAGTCCCGGGGTCCCCATACCTTTGCTCATATGGTGTAGGTCAAGTTCGTATGGTATTCTTTATTAAGGAGGCATGGCTTATTCATATCTTGATTAATACTATGATAACACCACTATATCTTGAAAATGTGATTTGACTGAATTGTGCAAAGATCATTCAGCCCTTTTGTTGAGTAATGTCAGCTAGATTTATTTCTGGGCTGTGGGACATGCCCTGACCTGCTGTTCTTTGTCTGCTGCTGTGCTTTTGTGTATAACCCTACACACAACTCCTAAATCTTACCAACCTAATGGCTGACTTTTTGTTAAGTCCTCTTCGGACTGTTTACCTTGGCATAACTGGCTGAGCGATTCTTTTTCCGAGCTCTGGGACTGTCTCCATCTCACGGGGAGAATAGGTGTGGCGTTAAGCCGGGTTAAGAAAACATGAGCGTGCGGTGAAGAAGGACAGCTACTCTCAGAACAGGTTTGCTCGGCATCCACTACAACTATAAGCTGTTAAACGAAGAGACGCCAAACTCTCTTTTCCGATTCAGGCGAAGACAGTTCTTGATTGATGTAAAGCTTAGACCTATATCTTTGTAACTTTCCAAAGCTAGAGATAATATATTGAACATGAGATGCTTATCGTAACCAAAATGAAAATTTAGCCTTAATAAAAAATATCTACAGAAGTATTTGAAAATGTATCTAAAAGGGGGGGAAAAATCTGTTATCTTGAAATGAGAGTTTCAGTAGCTAAGACATTTTTTAGATAGTGTACACAAGATAGCTAGATATCTTATTTTGTTGATTCCAATCACTTTTCCTTACCTTTTTGGCAAATCTTTTTCTTATGTTTAAAATGTTATCTCTAGATTTTGAAAGCTTTTAAATTCTGCTGTGTATGAAAACTGTCTTTAATTACATGACATGGAGATTATTGAAACCTTACAAAGCCCCTTAACACATTTCCAATAATGTGTCTATTAAGAACATCCCACAAAGGTTGTTTAAAGGGAACCAGAAGTGTTTTTTTTCAATGAGAATGATCACCAGCCCTGCTCCTGGAGGTCTACTTTTCTGCAGAGTTTAATTCTAGCTTGTGTCTGACCTGCTGGTCCACAGCTGGGTCAGATGCAGCAGTGCTAACTAAGAGTCTTTATACCACTGCATCAGTCCCAGCCAATCAAGGACTTCTGAAGATGTTAATTAGCTTGAGTAGGTGTGAAAGATGATTGGAACCAGACTCCATAAGAAATCAGATCAGGACCTCTTCAGAAGTTCCTCTTCCTGACTTCAGAGGTTGCAAGTACAACATGGTGTGTGGTCCAAGTGGGTTTGGTCAGAAACAAGATGAACATACTGCTTTTTTGTGTACTTTGGTAGCAGCACATGCACCTATATCAGATTTTTTCTTCTTTGGATGAGAATAAAAAATATAACTTTCTGACATGTGGCTTCTGAAGGAAGATACAGTCACTTTATAACAGGCCTTTTATCAGCTACTACAGTTTTTTGTCAACATTCCCCCGCCTCAGAAAGCCTCAGTGAAAAGTTTTCCCACTAGTAATTGTGACATTGTGGTGGAATTCATTTCCGCTCATTTCAAAAATCCAATTTCTTACATAATTTGAAGGCAGCATCAAGGAGCCGGGTTGGAGGGCACCGTTCTATGGCATTACTCCATAGAGCGCAAAGGCCAGCAATTTCACGGCCTGCTGGCCAATGAGTTTTTGGCCTTAATGATTAGTCTATCTATTTCTGTCCTTGAAGGATTCAGAAATAATTGGAGTTAATGTAGGGTGCTGCAAGCCACTCTAGGTCAGGACGCAACATGCAAATAAATAAAGGTGGCAAGATCAAAACGTGTGTTTGCTTTGTATTTATTCCTATTTCTATTTATTCCTTTGTATTTATTCCTATTTCTCAGTTATCAAAAGTGTTTTCTATTTCAGGAGCCGACCAGGCTGAAATAACAAGCAAAACGAACTAAACCCAATTTAAACCTAGATATAGACCTAACACACAAACAAAAAAGACACAAATACAATTATATTGAGTCCCTGACTTACACAAACTAAGGTGAAAAATTCTTAAATAAAAATGGTGTCGACTTCCTTCCAACCACAGCTACAAGGTGCTATATTTACAAGTGGTGATAAATGGTGTGTGTGTGTGTGTGTGTGTGTGTGTGCACATTCTGAAAGAATAGCAAAGGGACTAGACAAAAACAATGTCAAAAACAGGCGTGTTATGCGCAGTCACTTCAGAACATAGACTTTTGCAGGGCAGGAAGACAAAGCAAATACAACAGTCTGCACAGGCCTATAGATTAGGCTTTTATACCTACCCTGTATGGACAAATGTATTGGAACCGTTTCACCAACAGGGACTTTAATGACATTACATTCAAATATACACTTTAATATGGAGTTGGCCCCCCTTTTTCAAGATTCAAGAGATTCAAGATTTGCAGTTATAAAAGCGTCCGCTTTTCCTGGAAGGCTTTCCAGAAGATTTTGGAGTGTTTCTGCAGGAAATTTGTGTCCATTCGTTCTGTAGAGCAGGGGCAGGCGACTTTGGTCCTGGAGGGCCGTGGTCCAGCATGTTTGGTGATTTCAGAAACAGGGTTGACCTCACCAGTTAATTGTCAGGTTTAGTGAATGTGTTTGAGGAGAACTACCATCAAACTGTTCTGCCCTCCGGCCCTCCGGCCCTCCAGGAGAGCATTTATGAGGTCTGGCATTGAGGTTGGACGGGAAGGCCTGGATCGCAATCTCCATTCCAGTTCATCCCAATGGTGTTGGATGGGGTTGAGGTCAGGACTCTGTGCAGGACAGTCAGGATCTTCCACACCAAACTCATCCAGGCATGTCTTTATGAACCTTGCTTTGTGCACTGGAGCACAGTCATGCTGGAATAGAAAAGGTTCTTCCCCAAACTGTGTCCACAAAGTTGGTAGCATGGCGTTGTCCAAAATGTCTTGGTATGCTGAAACATTAGTAAGGGGAAGTAAGGGGTCTAGCTCAAACCCTGAAAAGCTGGTGTGTCCCAATACTTTTGTCCATATAGTATATTTGGAGTCCAACATCCAGCCGATCCCAGAGAATGAGGCAGGAGCAGGATGTAGACAAATCGAATATCCCAGTAGTCCAAGGGTAGATGCATGGCATGATGCAACGAGTTGGTTCTGGAAGAAGAAAAGCCAAAAGACACCAGTTAAACCACCAAAAATGACACAAATATAGACAAATACAAAGATAGACAAAGATGTAACACGAGTTCTTTGTTAGCATGATCTTTGATACGTTTTTGCATCTATCATTAGTATTTTTCCTCCTAAAGGTCTCTTCATTACTTCCTTCCCATGTACACAGAAGTGCTGGAAGCTGGTCGTTTTTAGCGCAGTCCTTGATGCCCCCCAGCCATTCAACATTTTGTCTTTTTCGATACCTGAGCAAGCGTGTTATAGAATAGAACACAATGGAAACGTATCTTTTAAATCAAGGACTGGACTGGAAACCCCTTTGTTTTGCAATTTAAAGCAGGTTCAGTTCCTCCCTGTATTGTAGTAGCGACATGATCTGTTTTGGTGAATTTATTCCAGGTAATGGGATAGCAGTCAGGCTTGGGTGGAAAAGAGGCAGTCTATACATGCTATAGATTCTGTGCAGGTCAGGGGTATTGTGAAAGCATGAGCTTTGCATGTATGAAGATGACAGACAACAGATCAGTTAGCAGGACACACCTCTGGATGGGAAACATAGTAGGGAAACGCCTGCCTTATACACTTGGTGATATGGAGCCCATCTACCTTATAGGTGCACTGTATATAGGTGTCTAATTACACACTGTAGCTCTGTTGCTACTGTTTGTCATGCACCCTTCACCCAGTTTAGAATTGGACAGTTTCTGACAACAAATTGGCCACTAACTCAAAAATGTCCAGCTTAAAATGCTTATTTTGTGAGAAACTGACCACCAGTGGGAAAGGCCAACACAGATTTTTCAGTTAAAAGGCTCATATTTTATGGTTTGTTTTATTTTCCACAACCATTTTCCAATATGGGCAAAAGTATTGGCACATACCTGTTTTATAGGGTTTGGTCTAGGCCCCTTACTTCCAGTGAAGGTCAGGGTTAATGCTTCATCATACCAATATATTTTGGAAAACACCACGCTTCCAACTTTGTTGACACAGTTTGGGATAGAACCTTTTCTATTCCAACATGACAGTGATCCAGTGCACAAAACAAGATCCATAAAGACATGGCTGGATGAGTTCAGTGCGGAAGAACTTGACTGGCCCACACAGAGTCCTGACCTCAACCCCATCCAACACCTTTGGGGTGAACTGGAAAAGCGATTGTGAGCCAGACCTTCTCATCCAACATCAGTGCCTGACCTCATAAATGTTCTACAGAATGATGGCTCAATAGGCACACACTCTCTAAAACCTTGTGGAAAGCCTTCCAAGAAGAGTGGAAGTGTTAAAGTTGCAAAGTGGGGATCAACTCCATGTTGAAGTCTATGTATTTGAATGCAATATCATTAAAGTACCTGTAGGTGTAGTGGTCAATGCATCCCAATACTTTTGTCCATATTGTGTTTGTAAATCACCTTTGTCCTGCTCTGTATTGTGCCTCACTTAATAAGCTATAAAAGTTGAAATGCTTCTTGAGTATTTCAACCTTTGAATGGTTGAATGGGTGAGACTGTGGTAGGCTGGATTTGCAAGAATGATTAATGACACCTTGAATCAGGGTTTTTAACCCCAAACCCAAACAGCTTAATACAACCCACTAAATGTCTACAATGCAAGCTTTACTTTGGCCTGCACTTATTTTTTATTTCCTTATAGCCAAATGTAGCTAATATTTTGGGTCACTGGGCAGATTTGCCTCATCAATAGACTCTAAGAAACCAGCTTAGACTGAACCTTACATTGCTAATATGCACAATTTAAAAAAAAATGTTTTATTTTAGATTACAACTTAAATCTGCCTTTGTGGATTCATTCATGACATACAGCTCCTGAACAAAAATAAGAGAACACTGCAATTTATTTTTAAATCAGCATCTCTATGAGTATGACAACCATTCCATGCCAGTGTCTGTTAAATTCCTACACAAGCACTTAAATCTGCTTAATGAGGGACTGATTAGTGATCACCTGAATCACATCTTATTCATTGAGGAAGGGTGTGACCAGTTGGATGGCGAAACACTACTAGAAGTACGTCAAAGATAATTATAGCCAGCTTGTTTAAGAGTGAACAAGAGATTTGTTTTCTTTGAATTATTCAAGTTCTAGAAACACTGCATCATTTGATATTTTGTAATTTTCTTTAAAATTGTAAATTAAGATATAGTTTGAGACCCCTACCTTAAACACTACCAAATTCAGATTTTTTGTATTTCATGTACTTTATGTATAATTTATGTACTTTATGTATGTATAAACGTCTAAAGAATAATTAATTCCTCTTGCATACAAAATATTAAGGTTGAACTACAGGGGACCAAAGTTGGACTCTGATGTCCGGAAATGTCCCTGCCTGCCTCCTAAAGCATTTGGAAAATCTTTCTGGCATTTCATTAACTCAAAATCTGTGATGACTGCCAGCCAGAGGAACGCAAAATTTATTGTCATATCATGATTGCTATCCTCTCAATCTCATTTAGGTAAGTATTTGTTCTTTCTTGGTTTTGCAAATAAATTTCCAAATAAACAGACCAAAGCAAGTTCTGATCAAATTAATGGTGATACAGCTGCACTTTCTGAATTGCAGTACATTAGACTGATGAACCAATGGGATGACGATGTGTTCCATTACTAGAGGGGGTAGATGGTACAGATGGCACAATGGCACCGTGTCCAGACTGAGCATTCATTAATTAAGCTGTGTGTGTGTGTGTGTGTGTGTGTGTGTGTGTGTGCGTGCGTGTGTGTGCGTGTGTGTGTGTGTGTGTGTGTGTGTGTGTGTGTGTGTGTGTGTGAGTGCG
>JBBPCY010073260.1:0-10439 GCA_037974405.1 Brachyalestes nurse
GCGAATCAATTCAGCAAACAAAGAGTCCGTCCGTGCTTGTATGTTTGTAAACTTGTGGGAGGGCTCTTTGAAACCCTCAGCTATTGGTTAAAGAAAAGAAATTGGCGAAGAAAATATGGCGAAAAACGTTTGTTTCTGGGCGGGAACTGTATACGGGAAGGAGTTGGAAGGGCTGTGTCGCGATTCACCCTCCTCACACACGGGTTCGTGGACCTGAGTGTCGCGAATTCGGTTTTGTATCGTATATCGTTACAAAACCGTGTGTGTAGTATTACTAAAGAATCAGAAAAGCAGCATTATTTCTCTGCCAAATAGGAGATGAAAATGAGTAGACAAAGGGCTAAGTTCTGTTTGTGTTTGTCTTCCGCAGGTGTCCGAGATGATGAAGCTGCATTCGTTGGCTAAACCTAAAGTTGTCCTGTCGATCACGGATCTGACTCTTCCTCTGGGCAGAAGAGTGGCAGCCAAAGCCATCGCTGCCCTGTAGTATGGACACCCACCCACACCTTCACAAACTCCCCTGCCTTCCTCACTATCATGCTAACCTTCAGGCCTTATCACAGCGCTGTCACCGGGGTGTCCCCCGCAGGGGTTCCGACATGGCTAGCGTTTAGTAGAACTGCCCACATGTGTTCCAGAACACACTTCTTGCAGTTCATTAATTCAGTTCCTCCCCCAAACACTCCACAGAAACATTTCTGTACCTTTTATTTAGACATTTTGTGTTCACATTGCATACTGTTGCCATCCTCAGTTTACACTGAAGAAGAAAGAAGTTTGAGGCTTTAAGCCGCCGAGATATTAGCCAGAGCTGATTCTCCTCTTGTTTGAATAACAGAACTTGGCATGTAAGAGGGGTTTCCAGTAAGAAATGTCCTTCATCATAACACGCATGACAGTGCTGAAGCTGTGGCATCTGATTTGAAGGATGTGGTTGCACTTGTGAAGAGTGTCATGTATTTTTGGCAACATCAATTGGTATTTACCGTCAACCAGAAGACAAAACTAAAAACTGGTTCATTTTTGTATATTGTACTGTTTTATACTTAATAAATCATGAATTAATATTTGGTTCTCGTATTTATTTATTTGTTGAAATGAAGGGTTTTATTTCAAAATGCATTAAAGACATTTTTTTACATTAAAGATGTTGTACATCTTTTTTGACATATGCAACGTTGGAGGCAGGCTTTACAAATGATGGTGTGTGTGTTTATATGTATATATGGAGAGATATATGGAAATGTAATATTAATATGCTTTGATTAATACCATCTCTATTAGAGAGATAAATATCATTCCCATTATAAGCAAGCAATTATTTACATGTATGATACATCCAAGAGAAATGATGTATCATACATGGCCAAACCGGCAAAGAATTCTGGATAGTTCTGCCATCCAGTTACAACAGGTGCTAAATCACAGTTTAACTGAAGCAGTACATGTCTAAAATAAACATAAGATAAACCTTTATTATAATTATATATTATAATTAATATTATTATAGTATTATAAACCTTTATTAATCCCACAAGTGGGAAATTTGCATCAGAAATATTTTTATTGGTTATTGCATTATCGGTATCGGCCACAAAATCTTTGTATTGGTCAGACAGGCCCTGTTCAGCACCTCTAGGGTTTTGAATTCAGTGGTGCATCAACTACCCTTTGGCAAAATTTGTGAAAGGTGCACACAAAATGTCCCCGCAATTTCAATTACTTACTGTACCATCACTGCTTGGGGGGTGGGTACAGTAAGTAACTGATTTGGCTCTTCATTATTACATTAAAAGAATAGTTAGCCCACAAATGCTGACGTTAACACTCATGAGTTTGCACGATATCAAAGGCTTTTGGTTGCCATTTGTCGTTGACGACATGAGCATTATTGATTGAACTATTCCTTTGAAATGAATTCTGATTTTGCAGATTAGGATTCACTGTTTTTTCTTCTATTAATCAGAAAAACGGTGATGGAAAGAACCTGCATTGTGGCCTTTCAGTATAGAAAGGTGTGAAACCAAAGTGGTGAGGTTGCGCCTCCACTGACGCTGCCATTGGGAGCCAATTCGCTAGCAAAGCAGATAATGAGCTGTATTTGGTGAACTGTGCGACATTGGAAAAGGTGTCAAAAAATCTGCAAGTTCTTCAGCCAGAGAGTAAATTCTTTGTTTTAAGTTGCTGACTCTTTTTAAAGTGCCTTATAAGCAGACAGCAATGTGACAGTTATGAACGCAAAGAGACACCGGATTGCAGCTTTGAACACACTCAAACTTTTCAACATCACTCCAGCTGCAGGAATGATTATAGTGAATGTTAATTGTCCTTGAACACAGTTAAAAGAATGAATATGGGCCTTTAACCCCCACCCCAATAAAACAACATACATATTTGGAAGTGCAATCTTCTTAAAACCAGAGAAAGGTACTGTACAATTGTATTTCCTTACATGGCTGTGGCCTTTATTAAGAAGTTTAACAATTAAGAATATTTAAGTCAAAAATTATCTGGCTGCCCTCCATTAGCTGAAGAATGAAGCTGTGGTAGCTGTGGATTTCTTATCTATTTCTCATCTATTCTAATCTATTTCTTATCCCTCCCTAAGGAGGGATCTGGGCGTGTGCCCGTAAATTTTACGAAGCAGCCGTCAGTGGATTCCATTTTATGTTCTCTTTCTATAGTTTTGCAGGCGACTACTTGAGCTTAATCTTACATTAAATAATTCAATCAATATTCATTCTCTGAAAAGAAGGGAAGCAGTGCTGGAAGTGGCAGAGTTGAACATGTTCAGATTTGCATTGGGTGTGACGAGGATGGACAGGAGTTTATAAGAGGGACAGCTCAATTTGGAACTTAAGAGGAAAAGTCAGAGCCGTGTTTTCATTGGTTTGGACATGTGCTGAGTAGAGACTCTGAGTGTGTTGGGAGGAGGATGTTGAGGAGAGACTGAGTGTGTTGGGAGGAGGATGTTGAGGAGAGACTCTGAGTGTGTTGGGAGGAGGATGTTGAGGAGAGACTCTGAGTGTGTTGAGAGGAATATGTTGAGGAGAGACTCTGAGTGTGTTGGGAGAATGATGTTGAGGAGAGAGTGTGTTACTACATCCCTCATCCCTCAACATTTGGCTACATAGAAAGGTTAGGTTTATTTTATATCTCATAGTAGGTTATACTGTGTCCACAAGTCTGTTCCACCTGGTTTGTGCAAACTGAGAGAGGTTTTGGGAAAATGTTCAGGCTTGAGTGCTTAGTGATCTCCAGTGTTAGCAGCATTAGCATTATAGTTTCAGTTCTAAACTAAAGAAGCAACATTTCGGACTTCCAATGCATCTTGGCTGATTAACCACATCTGGGGTTAATGGGAAATTGTGTTTTCACCAAACTCTGTGGACATGCCAAGATCACCAGGTAAAGCTTCTCTTCCTAGTCGTAGCCAATTCCCACATGCTAGCTAGGTCTCCTCATGATGGTACCATTCTGGGAATTTAACAGCGTGTTTCTCTGATTTTTTCCTGATCTTAACAACATAGGGTTCAACTCATTCAGCCTACAAGAGCCAATTGACTGTACTACAACAAAAGGAAGTTCAAAAGTGGGCTTTGAGAGTCTCTAGTTTTAAGACTGACGTGA
Organism: Brachyalestes nurse; assembly: GCA_037974405.1. Taxonomy (NCBI): domain Eukaryota; kingdom Metazoa; phylum Chordata; class Actinopteri; order Characiformes; family Alestidae; genus Brachyalestes; species Brachyalestes nurse. The sequence goes on from JBBPCY010073260.1 coordinate 3,631, forward strand.
AAACCTGAAAATGGGAAGTGGATGTTGCAACATGACAGCATTCGCCATAGTAACGCTGCCAAAGTAGATCAAAAGCAAAACTGCAGTCGTTTTTGCCTTCTACTTTTAGACGGAAAATGCGCTTGACGAGCGCTTTCGAGTGGCTGCAATCATTCATTCACTGATTACGTACAGAGAAACAGGCCCACATGGACAAAGTGGTACTCAAGGTCTGTTAATGTACTAAACAAATTAATGACATCAAGCTTTTTATTAGCAAAACTAGTATTATATTTAGAATCAGTTTATTTTAAGGGCTCTAAAACATAATTTTCCATTTACTTCCCAGCTCAAATTCATGTTTTGGAGGCAGCCAGTTAGGACAAGGGTTATTTACATACACTATATGGACAAAAGTATTGAGACACACCTGTTTTTCAGGGTTTGCCTTGGTCCTTTACGTCCCGTGAAGGGTAAACAACACCATGCTTCCAACTTCGTAGACCGTTGGGGGAAGAACCTTTTCTATTCAGCAGGACTGAGCCTCAGTGCACAAAGTGAGCTCCATAAAGACATGGCTGGATGAGTTCAGTGTTGAAGAACTTGATTGGCCCACACAGAGTCCTGACCTCAACCCTATCCAACACCTTTGGGATTAACTGGAATGGAGATTGCGAGCCAGGACTACTCACCCAACATCAGTGCCTGAACCTCATAACTGCTCTACAGAATGAATCAACAGTACCTGTTGATGTAATGGTCAGGTGTCCCAGTACTTTTGTCCATCAGTCTTAAAGGCATGGTAATTAAAAAAGCCAGATGATAGTTGAAAAACTCTAAATTGAGTTTACAGTTTTTAGCTCTACACTAGAGCAAAACTTAATTTAAATTGCAATTCAAGTTTCACCCAATTCCCACTTGCTAGCTAGATCACAATCACAAATACCTGTCATTAAAATGTACTTTTAGTATTTTTTTAAGTACACTAAAATGTACATTTTTACACTGTTACAAATACGCAAATAAGATTTTTGGAAGGTTTATTTATTGAGGGTTTTTAATTGATAGAGTAGTTCACTGGAGTTACAAATAGGCTTTTTTGGACCTTGCTGGGGTGGAAGGAGCCACAATCGAGAGACGTCTTTTGTAGATATCACGGAAAGGACAAACTACACAGTTAAAAAGAGACAGATTTGAGGGATTTTCCCAAAGAGTAAGAGAAGCGAGTGACATGTGAAGAGGGCAGTAGAGCACATGATGACTTATTTGGAAAGTGACACCCCTGAACTGGGGTGAAAGCGCTGGATAAAAATAATAACTCTGGGTTTGCCACATTTACAGCCTCATCCTGTGACGAGACACTTTCTGTGGGACGTGGAGGAGAATGCCCGCGCACGTCACAGTGTCGTGAGGATGTGTAATACGCTGGGGATGCCTTTCGGCTTCCTCTTTTCCCAGAATTACGCAAAATACGTACAAAACTAGTTGTTTCCATCATAGTAATGAGGAAGATGACGGCAAGAGTCTTTGCATCTAAAAGTTGACTGGGGCCTTAGGAGCAATAGTGTACAAGGGTGTGCATAGTTTTAGAGATATTTACTCAGAAAGTGGCATTTCAAGGGGGAATCCCATTTCATGTGGATTTTTAGTAAGATATTTGCAAAAAAAGATTTTTAAGCAAGCAACTTCTAAATATTTCTAAATATTTGAGATGGTAAAAAAACATTCTGTTGAATATGGATTTGTTAAGGTATACCTGGCGTGTTTTGAAATATTTTTTAAAGTACTGTTTTAACTTCTCCATTTACATTTCTTTAAAAAAATTAAATGAAAAACATTATTACCTGTCATTGCAAGAAAAGGATCAAAAACAAAGTAATTTTACACGTTTCTGGCTTTTTATTTATTAAATATAAACAATTACAGGTCATAAAGTGTTACAGGTCATAAAAATAAGCCTATCAACTGACACTATTACACATGATCACTTGAGAGTAGCAAAAAAAAAAAACATTGCCTACATTTTTCTCAGAAACCAAACATCTTAGTGTAGGTACTGTTGCGCAAGAATTGTTCTTAAAAATAGAACCTTTCAGAAAGTCACACGGCAGCAAGTCATTGCCATGACTCAATTGAAATAAATAACTTCAACACAGTAAAATGTTCTGATAAATAAGAAATAAATAAATACATTCATTTAAAAATAAATAAATACTTTAAATATTTATATTATAGTCAAGTAATGCAGTAGGTCACCTGATTCGGATCATTAAGGCCTTGAGCCGAATCAGGCATGCCCAAGCAGGGAAAAAAATGCTAAACTGGGCAGTGTATGGTGAGGGGGCGGGGAAATGGGCTGGAAAACATTCTTGTGGTGATCAGAGACAACACAGTCACATGAAAAGTCACAAAACAGTTCCTTCCTCTGGAGATCAGAGTTGTGATCAAATGACCGTGAGCTCATCATGTTTCTTACAAAACAGATCAGGCATTTGGCTACAAAAACATCTGGACAAAAACACAGTGCTTCTTGTCTTCAGTATAAACATATTTGGTAAAGCGCGAGGGGGGTTGCTGAAGGTAAATAACGTATCTCCCTGTGCATCCCCTGTATAACAGGAGATTCTTGCACTTCTTGATTCTCCTGACAACATTGGTTAGTTCCATCTGAGTTTTGTCTGGCTCCCCGAGTTGACGGAGATCATGCTCAAGAGGCTGCGGCTGACGTCCTGGCTGAACTCTTTTAGCTCGTTCAGGACCACCACTGCCGCCACTTGTGACGTGTATTCATCTTTTATTCGAGAAGCCAGGTCTTTCTGCAGCTGGTCCTCCGACTCAGTCGGGGCCTTCGAGGTGCTCGCTGTGCAAATCAGGTTCTGCATCTGCAAGAAGAGAGAGGAACGATGAGCTTTGTAAAGACTTGGGAAAGTGCAAGAATGAGTTCAACCATAAGGCGCAAGGCCTGGAGTTCTTTCTAAATTTCACAGATGGTCATCAAGATCATGGCTCTCTGACAAATTGCACAATTCCCCTTTGTCCACACAAAGCCCTCTACAACTGTGCAGTTATGATTCCGCCTGAGTGCCTGAGGCAGGAGTTGTTTGAAATGTACAGAAACATTGCAGCTTGAACAATACCGCTGTGAATCTGATTTCTGGTGCTTCTCTAGGTTGAGCTCAAGCAACAGATGTGATAAAAGTGCCCTACCTTGTGGACCTGGGTCAGTAGGTCTCGGATGTCGTGCAGAAGTCCTTCCACCCTCTCTGACTTGGCGTGCGCTAGCTTGCTGACCACCCTCAGCAAAGTGTGGTGGAACCTGAGACCCTCGGCAATCTGACTCAGATGAGCACACTGTGGGGAGAAGAGGGGGCAGGGGGTGAGGGAATGTGCAGAGAAGGTCACACTCAGACACACACATTAATCACATGGCTATGACTTTGCGTATTGTCGTCAGATCAACGGCAAGGTCTTTCTTATGTGGTCATGCATTTCTATCAAATTACTGGGTTAAGGCCCATAGCCTGATTTCACAAAATTTGTCATCGGTAAGTAAACTGTGCACATACCAGCATGGATTTGTCAGAAAGGGGCTTAAGAGTTGGTGCTTTGGGGAATTTGAGGATGTTGTCCGTCATGTACTGGAGCTTGTGTTCGTCTGTTGTAGTCTGGAAAGGAATAGAAAGGCATTTAAAGATCATGCTCAGACAGGATCTGGGGGGATACTTCTACCTTTGCAGGGTTTCTCTTGTGCAAGTGCTGTCCAGTAGAAAAAGAGGTACATTCTCAACTGACGGTCCCAAATTTGGGCTTAATCAAACTTGCGGAGAAAACCTGCTTAATGAACCATCCCCCTGAAGCTTAACTACGGATTAATAAGGACCCTACCAAAGACTTTGAAAGCATCTTTCTTACCCCGGGGTGGATCCATGACGTGTGTACTGGCTCAATGTCGTCCACTATCTTGCTGGCCAAGCTGTGCCCGCTGTCCGCGGCGTCCTGAAACTCTGGATTCTGCATGTCCTTCCACGGCTCTTGTACGGGTGCAGGGCTGACAAGGCTCAGGGCGCACAGGGCCAGGGGGAGTCCTGGAAAATGCAGGAGGGATAATGTAGGATGTTTATTGGTTAAAAAGGAGTCCTGCCCACTGCAGCCGGGAGAGACTGCCGTCAGGGGGCACTCTTCGCTTAACTGCAGTGGTCTCCATTTAGACTTAAAACATCTCTGTCCTTAGCACAAACACAATCTTTGCTGCTAAATATGTCCTTTTCCCCAGGTAAGTGTTTCCCAGAGCTCTCACAGAAGGGAAGAAAGGGAAACAGAAAAGTGTATGAAGTGCTCCTTTCCTGAAACTGTGTATCTGTGTGTGTGTGTGTGTGTGTGTGTGTGTGTGTGTGTGTGTGTGTGCGTGTGTGTGAGATAGTTTGTGTGCTGGCTTGAGAATGAAATTGACAAAATAATTGAATACTCACCGAGAAAGAGGTGCATTGCAGCTTGGTTGACTTGTTCAGAGTTTCAGTGATCAGGCAAGATTCTGACTGGCTAAAGATGCAAGGTGGTTTAAGTAGCCTGCGAAGACGGCGGAAACTCCCTGATGTCATAGTGATGAAACCCAAGTTTCCTTTCTTTCGTCCTTTTTCCATCTTCAAGTTATTGATAAATAATTATATTTCTGACCAAGGGGTCAGCACCCAGTTTAATTTGAAAACTGTGAAATAGCAGATAAGTGCTCTGTAGACATTTTTCTCCTTTTTCTCTTTTTTTTGTTGATTTTCTCTGAGGTCTGTGAGCTCAGTACTTAACCATGTCAGTTACACCACAGCTTATGGTTAACAGCACATCCTATGCTCTGCAGATAACAGTACAGAATCTCTCAGTGAGTTTTTTGAATTTGTCAAGAGTTGAATACAAAAAAATTACATCAGGAAGATACATTTTAGGCAAATAACCAAAATCTATCACTGCTATAAAAAACATGATAAAAAAATGGACTCAAAAGGCTCTTTGTCCCTGTTTTCTAGTGCTCTCTCAAGTAGACATAACCAGGACACATACCTTAATAAGTCACACCCTACACCAGGTGTTCTGGCTCATAGGGGCCTTGGAGACCACTCCTTGTCACTGTCATATTACTGACTACTGAACTTAACAATTTAATTGCATTTTTCATGGCTACGCATGACACTTAAGACAAATAGGCGTCATTCCTTACGTTTTCATACGAGGTGGCTCCTCATTAGGTCAGTTTTGCCTTTTTACACTCGCCGCATCCTGAAAAACGTAGGAGAAAGTTCACAGTCCAAAGAAGGTGTCTTGAGAGATCCATGTGAGTTACCAACTGAAGCTTTAAAGCCTGCAGAAGGAACAGTAGGACAGAATTGTTAGGGCGCAATTGCACCTGTCAGCACTTGACAATAAATAGGGAACACTTATATTGGTCTATATTCCATCCTGGCAAAGAATCCAATGAACAAACAAGGTCTCACTGCATGCCTGGCCTTGACATAGTGCTTCAAAAATAGCAGTGCCAGAAAGCCAAATCCTGTTTGTTGGATCCACAAAGGAGAAAGATCTGAACTTCTAGCAGAGCAGTGGCGGGATCTTTACCCAGAATGTCAGTCGAGGGCAGGGATCCTCAACTCCGGTCCTGGAGGGACTTCCTCAACAACCTGCCAATGACCAGGTGAGTTCAACCAGTTGTATTTGAGCAGATAAATCGCCATACTTTGCTGGACATCAGCTCTCTAGGACTGCAGTTCTCTGGTCGAGGAAAATAACAGGGCTTTATCCTCAAAGCCTTACTTCTGTTTGAATTTTAGAAAATCCAAATTGGAGAAACAAGTGGAGTACCAGGAGACATCCTCATCATACACAACCATTGCAAAGGACACAGGAATGCACCTTTGCCCCAAACTTTCAGAAAATCATGGAAGACAATGCAAAGGGCTTGTATTCTAAGGGTTGTTATCTGTAACAGACAACTCTTCGCTCTCCTTACTTTGTAGATGTACACGTTTTTCTTTTTTTAACATAATCCATTTTTTATTATGTTTATTAAAAGGAAATGATTTCCTTTTAATAAAATCCATCATAATCAAATAGTTAAGACGTAAATTAAGTCACTTAGAGTGGGTTTGTTGTAACGCTCATGGAGAAACTCGCCATGTCAGAATTGTTCACAGTGGGGGTGAATGGAATCAGACATCTTCCTCTAAAAGCTCCCACACAGAAAGTTAGTACACGAAATGGTTATGAATATGATGCCTGATGCCGAAGACATTTTACCAGAGTTTTGAGAAGCTTTAAACTAAATCCATCCCTGGTGCAGGACGTTGTGAATGAAAACAGTATTTGAAAGTCATATAAAATGAAAGTCATATTTGCCACTGTTTTACCATCATCAACATTCCATATAAACACTCAAAAGACACATGTTCAGTGCGGGTTGATAGTAAATAAAATGGCTTGTATTGGAGATCTGATGTCTGACTGTATTCACCAGCACTATAAAGAAAATAGTTTCTCTGCTGAGAACCATTTCACATCAAACCCTCTCTGAATTATTTTATTAACACTGAATCGAGTATCTTTAATACATCTATCAGATATCGCATATTAACTGATTCTGTGCCGTTCTGGACGATGCTGTCTGTCATCATGATCCTTTGGGAGATTTTCAGTGTGAAACTATTTTCAAAATGCACACATTGAGGAAACCTCTGATTATTTCCTATACACTAGCATTTCATCTTGAAACCATAATTATCAACAAAATATGTTCATGTATACAACACACACGATATATATGTATTATATATGTGTATATTATATTA
>JBBPCY010073261.1:0-10439 GCA_037974405.1 Brachyalestes nurse
CAGTGAGACCAGTTGGATGGTAAAACACTACTAGAAGTTCCTCAAAGGTCATTATTGCCATTTTGTTTAAGAGTGAATGACTATTCAAGTTCTGTAAACACTGCATCATTTTTTGACAACAATTATTTTGACAACAATATTTTTATTTGGAAAACAAGCCTATCTATTATCATTATTATTACCATTTTAACTAGAATGTGGCGCCTCTTCTCCTTTTAGAGTTTTTGAAATATTGGCATGGTTCCATTGTTGGTTGGCCGAACATTTTAAAAAAATCTAAGATCGAGACGACCCTGTAATGTATGGATAGAGAGAGAAGGGAAGGTCGAGTCGCCTTGAAAATGTGTCTTGGAGAGAGAGAGAGTCTGTGACGGATACGGTCACAAAACGCAGAACAACAATTCAGGCTAACGGAGCAAAACACAGAGCAAATTAATTAACAGACTTCAGGACACTAAAGCTCAGCTCAGGTCAGTTATAAAAAATGACGTGTGCTGCTTGTTGTCTTTGGCCGTCTTTAACCATAAACGGCCTGGTAAGAGCCAGCAGGTTAACACAGCGCTGACTGAAGAGAATCAGAAGTGGCCCTGGTTCGAATCTTCACAGCGAGTGGATTTTAGTAGTGAACATTTGTTCGGGGAATAAACCAATGTTTTTTTCTGGTTTCTGGTGGAAGTGCGGTGCGGTTCTTACCTGTGGGCTCGCGGCTCTTGGCATCACGGAGGTACCGCAGGGCGCACTCGTAATCTCCCAGGTGGTAGAACGCAATCCCGGCGCGGTACATGGCTTTAAAGTGGTCCTGCTGATGACCGAGTACCTTCAAACAATATTCCTTCACTCGCTCATAATTCACCAGCTCAGACTGCAGCAAACATGCTGGAGAGAGAGAGAGAGAGAGACAGAGACAGAGAGACAGAGAGAGAGAGAGAGAGACAGAGACAGAGAGGGAGGGAGAGAAAGAGAGAGAGAGAGTTTTAGCCACAATCTGTAACACCTGCTCTGGTTAATGAACTTTTGAGGTCCCTGATTGGCTGGAGTGTTAATTAGGAGGGAGGAGCCAGCAGGTTAGATGCAGGTGAGGCTAAACATGGCCTGAAAGATCTCCAGGAGGATGGTTGGTGAACAGATCACTTCTATAAACACTGTTTGAAGAATTGGTCTTTCCTCTGATTGGCCGATCTCTGAGGGGGCGGGCATGCAGCTGGGGGGAGGGGTCTCGACACACCATTCTGGCGTTTAAAGGGGACCTATTATGCAAAACTCACTTTTTTTTTTAAAAACAAGTTATAATAGGTCTATGGGCTACAAAACATGTTCATGAAGTTGTTTTTAACAAAATCACTCTCACATAAGGAGACATCACCAGGTTTATTCTTCACAGTTTGAGTCCCGTTCAAAATATGCCGTTTCAGGGCTCTGTCCCTTTCCTGCGAATAAACTGTTGCTGGCCACGCCCCATCCCAAGCTCCGCCCACCCCTTACGCTGCTCATAACAAAACGAAACTTAACTGTGATTTCATCATTTGAAAGTACTTACATTTCCCTCATCTGCTGACTTGTCATAGACAGTGTACAGATCCCCCACGACGCTGAAGTTAGCTCCTTATTCACAGCTTCTTACTCAAAGTTTGCTTAATATGGAACTTTTTAAGGTGGAACGAAACCAACTGTTGCTGGGACACGGCCATCGAAAATGAAATGGAGCCACGCAGTCCTTCTGTTTTCTTTGTCTGGGAGAAAGTGGAGGGATTTGTGCTGTTCTTTGCAGCAACAACACAACACTTCATGAGTGAGCTGCCTCTGCCTGTAGCCGTAGCTCTCGCTAAGCTTGTAAAACTAGCAGACAAAATGGCGGATCTTCAACTAATCTAGTGGGCGGGGTCTCAACAGATGAGGGGTGGTTCTATGCAAATTGGCCCAGTGGGACATCACACTGGGCCCTCTTTCTAAATGGCGTGTGTTAAAAGGGACCCAAACTGTGAAGAATAAACCTGGTGATATCTTTTTATGTGAGTGATTTTGTGCAAACAACTTCATGAACATGTTTAGTATAGCCCATAGACCTATAATAACTAAAGTGAGTTTTGCATAATAGGTTCCCTTTAATGAATTCTGTGGCCTGCATCATATTGAACAAATTAATGTGTTGTTTGTATCTTGCAAAGGTGGTCACACGCTCAAAGTACTAGCAGAAACCCATGTGGAACATTCAAATTTGGTCATGACAGCACACAATTAAAAATGCCGTAACTTGTCTCATTTGCACATTACAGCTTTCTACAATATCAGTTTTGCAAAGGCCAAAATCATGTCACTGTGTTTCTACAGTCCCTTAATAAACTCTTCTCTCACATTTTTTTCTGTCTGAGTGTGATTGGCAGCGTGAAACAGTTGCCGAGGGGCGTTTGTGGTCTAATTCAGCTGCATTGTGAATGTGATTTGAAAGTCCCCCGGTCCATCACACAAACCCAAACACACACGCACGTACACGCACACTGGTTGCCAAGGCGCAATGTAAAGTGGCAGCCTTCTGAAAAGCCATGTGGAACAGAGCCTCCTCTGTCCTCTCCCCTCATTTCATTTCCTCTCTTTCACTCGTCTCCTTCGTCGTTCCCACCGTCTCGTCTCAGACTGAATGCCAGTGAGGATTAGCATATGAAATGTTTTTTTTTCTGCTCATCTCAACTTGAATTCTAAAGAGAGATTTCTCGCATTATATTATGTTTTATTACATGCTTAATTCCAAATACTATTATGGTAAAAAAAAAATCCCCAAAAGCCTTTGAACAAACAAAAACTATGTATGATGTATGTAAACATATTAGGGTGGTCCTCACGTAGTATTAATTTTTTTTAGTTTTCTGCCCTCCCACCATGCCATTTGATGCTCCAATGATAGAAACATAAAAGTTCCAAGATTGCTGTGCATTTGGGGTATGCTGAAATGAAATGAAAGTTGCACTAATTCTTTGTACAAATTACAGAAATATAAGTGTTTTGTTGCATTATTTGGAGTCTGCAATATTAAATGACAAAATGCAAGCTGTTAGGCCGTTCTGCAGGGGTTGACATATTTCTTTTGCTCTAGTACTGTAATGAACACCTATGAATGTATTGGTACGCACCAAAATTAAACATTTTCTCTGTGTCTTGGCTGTGGCTCCAGGTGGGGGGGTTGAGCGCAGAGGTCTGTGTCTCGGTCGTGGGGGGGGGGGGTGGTAGTGGGGAGGTTGAGCGCAGAGGTCTGTGTCTCGATCGTGGTTGGGGGGGTGGAGTTTGGGGGTGGGGGGGTTCAGCGCAGAGGTCTGTGTCTCTCCTGTGTTCCGGGGTGCGGGCCGTGAAGTCGAGGGGCGGGTCACGCAGTATGAAGTTACTCAAATTAAGTACGCATTTGCGCTGTGAGCACTCAGAACTGCCGCGCATTTCCGTACCACTCATGTCAGTCCCTGCTTATGATAGTCTAGTGCCCAACTGCCCTGCATATTCAGTGAATTCTGATAGCAGAATATACATATAACTGACTGCCTGACTGCATTACCGTAATTCACCAAAAGTTATAATGCGTGTTTTACTTGAAGTTACTAAGTTTTTATTTAAGTTTATCTAGCTTAGTTTTCTTTAAAATTTACTTACTTTTCACTTTTGTTGCCATTGTTAAATATTCATTGCTGAGGAGTGAGGCCATTTCGATTTTATTCTGTCTGCTAAATATTGTTAAAGGTCTTGGGTAGTATTAACATCTTACGAAGGTAAGAAGACAGCATATGAGGTAACTATTCACTATGTTGAGGAGTGGGACACCACAAGTGTTTGCCTGGCGTTCAGACAGCTGACGAGTTTAAGACACATTCTATACTTAACTTAAAGTTGTTATAGAACACTGACAGTCCGGCAGGACGAAATGTTAACAAAAGATGAAGATCAGATGCAGTTTGCTCTACTCGCGGATTCGATCACAGGCTGATTTTTCTTTTTTGAGAACCGAACTCATAGTTTTACGCAGAAATCCCCACAATAACACGGAAACTGCAAATATCCTCTGCCTTTTTTTGCTTATTTGTGGCAATAAATATATATATTTTTTGGATGTTTTCGCATTAAATTAAAATTAAAACCACAAGCCTAATATTGTGTAGGTCCCCCTTGTGGCACCATAACAGCTCTGACTCACACCTGAGAAGGTTTGCCATGGTGTCTGGCATCAGATTCTTTAAGTCCTGAAAGTTGCAAGGTATAGTCTTTCTGGATCAGACTAGTTTGTTCAGCACTTGCCACAGGTGGTAATTTGGATTGTGAAATGTAGGGGGTCAGTTCAACACGTTGTCATGTTTGTCATGTCAAACCACCCCTGAACAGGTTTTGCAGCGTGGCAGGGTGCCTTATTCTCATTAGGGGTGTATTTGGTCTGCAACAATGTTTAGGTAGGTGGTACGAGTAACATCCACATGAAACCAAGGTTTCCCAGCAGAACACTGCCTAGAGCAGCGGTCCTAACCTTTTTTGCGCCAAGGACCGTTATCATGTAAAACAATATTTTCACGGACCAGTATAGAAACAACTAAAAACAAAAATACAACTCACCATTCTGTTAAATTAGTGGGAGCCCTGCGCTTGTTTCCCTCCCACGAGCCGGTGACCGAGACGAGCGCTTTTTCCAAAATAAAAGATCTTTCAGACTCAATAAAATATATGATAATCAATAAAATATTATATCTGTCTTTCTTCGCGGCCTGGTACCAAATGACTCACGAATCAAATGACTCGGAGGTTGGGGACCTCTGGAGCATCACACTGTCTCTGCCGACATGCATTTTCTCATGTAAAAGAAAATGTCACTCAACAGATCAGGCCACCTTCCATTGTTTTGGACACCCTTCTGTCATAGCCAGCATTAACTTCATCACCTCTTCAGTGCAATTGTACCAGACCAGATAGCATTCACTTCCCACACTTATCAGTACGCTCTGGATACCCATTACCCTGTTCAATTTCTTTTGAAATTTCAGAAATTTTCCAGTACATGCTGTGAGTGATGAGCTGTGGAAGAGGTGTGCTCTTTGTTTACTTTGTCTTTTCAGTGAAAGGGTGTGAGAAACTGGGAGATAGAGTGTGTGAAAAAGTGTTACACACACTTAAGAACTCGCCCTCAGGGAGTGAAGGAGGCAAAAGAGTGAGAAAGTGTGTATCTGTGTTTCCAGATCCTTAAAGATCAGGGCCAAAGTCTCTGAGAAGGATTTCTGTTCCCTGTTTAGTACGCATGTCAAGACGTTAATCAAGTGAAAGCAAAAGAAAGTGAGAACTGGAGTGGGGGGAGAGAGAGAGAGAGAGAGAGAGAGAGAGAGAGAAATGCCATCTAAGCCTTTTTCTCATGACCTCACCAGTAAAGCATGTAAATATAATCTTTGTGAGGGTGTAAAGGAATGTAACTCAATGGATGTCATTCTTAAATACATCATGCCACTTTCTATCATTTCCATTCTGAGGTTTTTTATTCTATTCTGTAATGTTAATTTTGCCAGTTTTGCTTTCATGATAAGAATCAGCATTTTCCGCAGTCAATAAAGTAGGTCTCTTTAATGTCTGAAAAATATTTAGCACAATATTTTCTAATTTAAACATTTTAATTATTATTAACTACCTTTTTTATTATTACCTTTCAATCTGCCCACAAAAAGGCAAATATAATAAATGGTACAATGCTGAGATACTGAACATCCAGTAAAGTAGTGAACTACTGATTGTTATTTCATGGTAAACTATTTCACCTCTCATTTTGAAAGCTGTGAGATTATGAGATCCTGGGGCAGATACATGGCTGTTCCTTATCTTCAACAAAAAAATTCTGACCTGATGTGAAAAACTGTTACTTTCAATCAGAATGCTTAAATGTAAAAAAAAAAAAAAACTCTAAATACCAAAAGATTTCGTATTCTGGGTCTCAGGAGGTTATGGGTGCTTGTGATAAACCATAAAATATTACATTTTCTTAATTTTACTAACTAACCATCAATGAAAATGTGGTTAGTTAGTAAATCATTTTTTCTAAACAAATGTATTCCCACATCACTGACAATTATTTAGAAAACCTCACTTTACATCAGTCTCACACTTTGAAAGCTAACAAAACATTCATAGCTCTTCAGGGGTAGAAATAGACATACACCAGATTTCAATTAATCAAAGAAACATATTGAACTTAAATGTAATTCACCAAATTCTAAGCCTTGCTGAAGAATGTCCACACCCTGTAGGCATTTGGTAAGTTATAAATAGTGTATTGAGAATGGTTGGCAGGGGAGCTGGCACGGCTACACTTGGCATCAGTGATGGCATGCAGCTACTCAGCAGTGCCAGGGTGAAGCCGGACAGACATATAGTGATGCCAGACCTGCTGGGTAAATAGAGCCAACTTCGCAGTTGGGGATAAGTATATATGGATATATATACTATTCATACATACTACATATATACTACAGATATATATATATAATGAGACAAAAACTGACATCATGAATCTGACCAGTTGTTAAGTATATAAATATTAATTATTTTAATATACACTGACAGTTAAAAAATGTCGAACAAGAATGTGTCATATAGGGCCGTTTAGCAACTATGTTTGATATATTTAATCTTGTCCTTTCACTTAAAGGAGGAAAGCACAGCAAATGATGGATGTTAGAAGAAGACCATGCAAGGTCCCACACAGGTCATTAAGTAAAACAGTGACAGGCACCGTTTGAAACCCACTGAGACTGAGCTATATGTGGATTGGGAAATGGGTGGAGAAAAAAATCCAACCTCTGTGGACTGTTTGTGGACAGCAGTGAAGAATGTGGTTAGAATGTTCTTCACACATTTTCTGATGTGGCCCCATAAGATTTCTGTAGTTTTGAAGTTGTGTCTGAATTTCACTGGGTGGAATCTTCCATTGTCTTCCTGGAATATCCATCATTTGTTGTGGTTTTCCTCCTTCAAGTGAACAGGCAGGATAAACACTTGCCAATGAATGTATATTCTTATTATATACATTGTACTTGTGCTGCAGTGAATATATTTATATATATATGTGTGTGTGTGTGTGTGTGTGTGTGTGTGTGTGTGTGTGTGTGTGTGTGTGTGCTGCATAATACGATTTTGATTACTCAACATATAATCTGGTCAGACGCTTGTTGAGGCCCAGTAAAAGAGCAGATAACTCCAACTTAAACAAGATAAGATAAAATCCAGATTGTGTACGCAGCATTTGTGTGCTGATTTGTTTTATCTCTTTCTAAAACGAATGTGATAAGTTTGCTGTGTGCTACTTCATTTCAATATTGCAAAGTTTGAGGATATGCGGGTTGATATTGTCACGGGGACTGTGCACTGGGAAGTGAGGCAAGGCGCAGGAGGCAGGTTCCATTAGATGGATTTTTTATTACAAAAGCCACTGACTCTAGACAGGGGAACAATACACAAACAAAAGGAGGCACGAGGGCCTTTTAACGCAAAGCAAAACTACATAGAGACACAAGAGGAACGTGAAGAGAAGTGTGACGGATGACCAGCAAAATACCACTGAACACAAAGAACTTAAATCCAAAACACAGGCCGACACAAACCAATCAAAAACCCCAATCACTTAAATAAAACACAGGACAGCTGACAATGAACACAGACACAATATACATTCAAGTTCAAAATAAAAGACTCAAAAACCAAAACAGCGGCCAGGCTGAGACCTAACAGATATACAGGGAGGGGAAACAAGAATTCTTTTGTTTTTGTTATTTATTATACCTTGGGTGCACATATCCACTTCAAATTTATACACGTGATGTCTTAAAGGTTTCATATAAATAACATCTGTGGCATACTGGTATAAAAGTAAGATATATAAAGGTAACAATAAAAGGTAAGGAATGTAAAAAATAAATTATGTTCGGAATATTAATGTTACCAAAGAATTGCACATGGTGTCATTACAGAAGATGCTGCAACAGGTAGAGAAGTTTTCAAACGACAAGTAACTAATTAAAATCTTCTGGTAGACTGCTCAACTTATGCTTACTTCTATGAGGAGGAAGGCCCTATTACTCAGCACAGTGAAGCAGCCCCACATCATGAAGCTCCCACCTCCATACTTCACTGTAGGTGTGGCATTCTTGATATCATACATGACTAAACACAACACACTGAACTATTGCTGAAGAGCTCTTTTTGTTTCGTCAAACCAGAATACAGTTTTCTAAAACCTGATTAGTCTAAATTCTTGCGTGCAATTTTTAAACACCTCATTTAAGCGGAGGATGTTTGAAGTCTTTACAAGGGCTCTGTAGTCTTTTCCATTAGGCAGCCGGTAGCCTAGCGGTTAGGGCGTTCACCCTGTGATCAGGAAGTTCGAATCCCAAGACCGCTGAGGTACCCTTGAGCAAAGAACCGTCCCCACACACTGCTCCCTGGGTGCTGTGTTCCTGGCCTGTGCTTCACTTGGTGAATGGATTAAATGCAGAGGACGAATTTTGTGCTGTATGATAGAATGGTCACTCAAACAAAACAGTGCTCATTCACCATTAGCATGATCGCTACTTTTTGCTTGAAGGCTTCCTAGATTTCAGCATCTTTTATAACACCAAACACAATCTGAATGAGAACATTTTAGTAGCGTTAATGTCCAGATTTATTTTTATATTTCCTTTACACTTCTAACTTTTATACCTGTACACTACAAAAGCAGTTTACAGCAGAGTAATAGAGACTAACATTAGCCTGTTGAGCTGAATGGCTAAGTTAGGCATCCTCAAACTGAGCAGTTATTTGTGGTCTGAAGTAATCTTAGACCAGGTTGTTAGCGAGGGAGTGAATTAATTAGATTTATGGAAGGAACATATATCTGTCTCTTGGAGTAATGATAGTATTTAACGTAAATGGTTTAGCCTACTAGCCTACTAACCATGATTCTCTTCCATCTTAACCCCACTGCAGTGCTGGGTCTGATGATCAGCTGCGTCTTAGGAATGACTGTAATATTTACCAAATTCCAATAAGTTCTTCAATGTAGAGGCATAAGATAGTTTTGCTAGTGACACCTTTACCAAAATAAAATAGATTGGATTGGTATAAATATCAAAACTTATATTGTGTAGCTTGTTTACACAATGTGAGTTAGTGTTGATATCTGGTATTAATAATCAGTAGATTACATAATTGCTGATATAATCCAATATTGCTGATATAATCCATCCAGGTACAGGACCTCACTGTGCGTATATTAGAAGAGCCCAAAAGGAGCATGAAATATCTCAGTGGGTGTACATTTCCACTAATTCCAGGGTGAGTGAGCAGAGGGTGGGCAGCACTGAGGTGTGTGTCCAACAGGTTGTGCAGCTCTAGTGTGAGCGTCCGGTAAGTATTGTTAGCCCACATTGGGAGCTCCAGACGGCCAAGCCAGGCAGGGCATCAACACTAGCGCTCTGATGCTAATGCTCACTGACAGCCTCCGCTGTCAGGAGACCTCAGTGGCAGATGGCTTCCCGTGCTGTGCCCAGGAACGATTGGAGAGATTCTAGAGAGAAAGTGCCCGTAGGAATTTGTCCGAGATCAGTTTTGTTTAACCTGTGTTTCATATTTCAGGTCAAATGAATATGAATGACTGGTCTCAGAACAGCACTGTGCTGCTGCATATTGAATGTTTGGTTTGGCTCTCTTCGCATGGCATTTAAACTACAAACAGGGTGAACTGCTGAATTTATGAATACACACCCTCCATGTCTCTCTCGTGCCCTACAGCAAGAGGATGCAACTATATTATCATAGAAATGAGGCGAGGTATTGGCATGAATAAAAAACAGACACGCCCATGTGGCCCTTCGTGTGACTATAGGCAGTCCGGATATCACATTATTGCATGTCTGTAGTAATTAAGCAATTGAGTTCTCACATCCCGGGGCGTCGTCAGGCCTGGAGATCTGGGACTGCAGCCTCAAACATTTTACGAATTATCCTTGATCTAAAAAAGAATAGTCAATATCCCTGTATCTACTCATCTGTCATGCCAAGCTTTCATAGACACGGCAAAACAATGGCCTGAATGAGATCCCAAGAGTGCCTCTGCCTCATACCCTGAACAATTACACCAATTCTACAGTAAGAATAACCCACTGCTAGTCTTTTCTGACTTCATGTATGGAATGAAACACACAGATACTACACTCAAGAGAAAAAATGTAGTCCCCCTGTGCTGCATTAGCTGCCATATGCTCTGAGTATCTGATACTGAACATAATAATATGATGTGCACAGTAATCCTGATGGCACAATACATGTAATCCAAACATAAGTAAAAAATATATATATTAAGTCTTAAGCCTTGGGATGGATATATATATATATATATATATATATATCTATATATATGTTATGTCTGTGATTGTCCAGTGATACAAAAGATAAAAGAA
>JBBPCY010073262.1:0-10439 GCA_037974405.1 Brachyalestes nurse
TAGTTTAATGAGAGAAGATATTTAATTGTATAATATTTCAGCTATCTTGCTTTTAGGCTAATCATGAGTAAGGCCAAGTAAATTATTTTATTTCAACTTTTATTTTATATTGTGCATTGTATGAATGCTAAATAAACATTTTCATAGTTTTGTAACAGATTAATTTTAATTTAATAATAATAATTTATTTCGGTTTTCGGTTTCGGTTTTCGGGCAAGTTTTTCCTCATTTTCGGTTTTCGGTATCGGTCCAAAAAAAATCATATTTAGGAAAAAACGGAAATATTTATATATATATATATATAGTTTCATAGTTATTTCATTGTTGTTATTTCACTGTAGAATGTGTGGCCAATTTTTTTGACTGACGTTGTATAACTGAGACAGTGTGCACAGCTTTACCCTTTTGCTGGTCCTCCACTGAGTTGCACACTATATCCATTGTGTTAGTAGTTGCTCTCAGCAGTTCCTGGTAGTTGCTGAAGCTAATCACAAACCGCTGATGTGGTTTGTTGGCAATAGCCTGCAGCTCCTTTAAGTTGACTGTACCGACCCCAATAGTGAAGATGAAAACCCCCTGCCTCCTCAGTTCCATGGCTGGTGTCTTCATATCATCGGATGAATCTCCATCTGTGATCACCACAGCAATCTGAGGCACATTCTGACGGCCACCCGCTTTTGTGAAGTAATTGTCTCGGACAAACTCGAGGGCCTTTCCAGTTTCGGTTCCTCCCGTTCGGTAGACAAGTTGGTCCACCTTCTCCAGCAGATCGTTTTTGTCCGCATACTCCCCCAGCAGAAATTCTTTATAAGGATCATTACTAAACTGCACTATTCCAACTCTGATCTTGTCATCTCCAATATCGAGGCCATCTATAAAGGTGTGAAGGAAGTCCTTCATCTTCTGGAAATCTGCATCACCAATGCTACTAGAGCCATCCACAAGGAACACAATGTCAGCCAGGTTAGCCTTGCATACTGGAGACAAAAAATACATACAATGCATTAACAGTTAATATACCAAATGTAAGAGGATTGTAGATACTCGTGTTATTTACAGTGTGGTGTACTGGATGATTCTATAGAAATAGTTATTTCACAATGTCAGGGTGTTTCAGAATAGCGGCCATCCTTATTAAAAATAAGTAGAAAAGAGGAAATTGTGGTAATGAGCTCAATCTCACACTGAAAAAATGAAAGGAAATCAAAGCGTTAGCTGAACAAAATTTATTTAAAAAAAACAAAATTCTAATTGATTAACAACTTTTTAAGGACGTTACTTGTGTTACCACTCGCTCTTAAGCACTTCATGACTTACTGGACTCCATTGATTCTGTAAAATTGACTCGCCTTATGCACTTCATGAGTGAGTGAAAGTGACCATTCTGTCATACATGAACAGTGATCGCAGGGCCAAAACCACTAAGCTTCATTGAAAATCTAATCATATTTTCATTATGGACTCAATTAATCACATGTTCTTCATTACCTGTTTACCCATGAATGCTGCTGGTAATCAGAGTAATACTTTACCTTGTGACACCTGAGATACCTGACGCTTGGCTTCCTCAACTGTGGTACAGAGTACGTGGATGAAGCTCTGAGAGATTCCCTGCAGGGCTGTGAAATCGGACACGCTGTAGATGTGTTTATCGTGTGGCTCGGTGGCGATCTCCTTCAGCTGCTCCATGTCAGCGTCTTTAATTCCGATTGCATAGAGAATGATACCCTGTTGCTTCAGCTCCTGCGCGTGTGGCTCTACGTTGTCCTGTGACTGTCCATCTGTTATGATCACGGCAATCTGAGGTGTCCCCTTTTCACCCCGGCTTCCCGCCTCGGGCTTAAAGTGAGTCTTTAGCAGGAAATCTAACCCAGATCCGGTCTTAGTGCCACCACCCATGTACGGGAGGTTTGAAATGTACTTTTCAATCTCTTGCTTGGACTCGTAGTTGTTAAGGAAAAATTCAGTGCGAGGTGTATTGCTGTACTGTACTAGGCCAATTTGAACCTTGTCAGGGCCCACATCCAAACTCTCCACCAGTGTGAGCAGGAACTCACGAATCATCTGGAAGTTCTCTGTGCCGATGCTCCATGAGCCGTCCACCAGGAAGACAATATCAGCCGAGGCTTCTTCTGTGCATACTGAGACACGAAACACATTTGGTCAGAATTAAATCATGCTTATCAACGTATTAGTTGCTCTGTTATTTAAGGGTAAAAATTACAGTATTGCTAAAGCTACATTATCAGTTATAGTAAGAACTATATGAATTTCTGAGAGAAAAATTGTGATTGTGTGGTTGGAGACAGTGGTTTTATGTGCAAAAACAGTTTACGTTGAAAAAAAAAAAATTGCAGTGTTAGTGGCCATACTTCAAAAACTGTAGGAAGAGAAGTGGCTCCAAAAAAACCTTGTGGGATTAAAATACTGCTACCAGTGCTACTACTTTTACTAATAATGATAACAATAACAATACATTTTTTAAAACTCAATATTAAATGTGGTATTCTGCTGTATGAACTGTACCACCCACCTGTTTTTTGTGCACCACTGGAAAGGAAACATGACGCTAAAATGAAGGCAGACAGTAGACCTTTTATGAAGTCCATGGCTGCAGTGTTCAGTTAGGCCTGGGAAACATACAGAGACTTCATAATCCATTCAACAGATCTTTAATCTTCTTTAATATCTTTGCTCATACTCATTCATGCAGTCTATGTGTCTCATAATCTTCATACATTATAACCACATGCCAAAATTTCTTTTTTACATAATGTTTCTTAGGCCGTGTTGCACTTTTGCGGGGGGAATTTACAAAAATATATGAGACAGCTAGGTCACATCTATTTAGTCAAAGTGAACATACTGCCATGCTTGGTATGCATTCCAGATGGCACTGTGTGTATTACCAAGAATGTAATCAACGGTGTTAAAGTTATGTACTTAATTTCTCAGAAAAAGAGGCTTGGCCAAGATTAGTTGCTTCTCATTTCTAGCTAAAGAATGTTTTTTTGACGTTTCAGTGTCTACACGGCCTAGCCAAGACGTAACATGTCTTTTCTCTTTTGTTTCTGTCACAGCTCAAGCTATCTTTACTGGCTAATGGTTTCACTGAAAATATGCTATTTACTATCAAAGGTGGTCAAAAAATAAAAAAAAACATTTCAATAATACATTCAAAATGATCAAGAATTCCTGTCACAACTTTTTCTTTTGTGTGCCATTGAATTTCCTGTTGAAAGCCATCTAATTTTCAGTCAGCAACCCAGTGCTACAACCATCTACTAGCCCATTTAAAGAAGTTTCATTACACACGGAGCAGTTCTGGGGATAATGCATTACCATAAAAAATGGTTCTGAACTCTTCTTTTGAGCTAGTTTATGGTTTTTTCAAACATTGTTGTAATTCCAACATGTTGTTCAGGGTAATGATAGGGAGGGTGCCTTTTAAATTATGTTTTCTAGGGTTGGATAGATTTTCATGTTCCACTGTAGGTGTCCCAGTTGGTACACAGAGGCATGTTTTTTTTAAGAGAAACAAACCTGGAAGCAAAGTAATAAAGTGAGACTACTTGTCACTGGTGATAATGAATAACGGTCGGCGCTCAGTCCACGCTCACCTGATGCCACAAACGCCCGAAAAACGCCTGATACAGTCGCCCGTGTGAACGAGGCCTAAATGCATTGCTGTACATGAGTTAACAAAATTAAAGAAGCCTGTTTAGGTTTGGTGAAAAAAATTCTATACACACTAATTCCTTCCTACAATCCTGGGGACTAAGCCCCCCTTGTCCTTCAATCCTAGTGACGTCCCTGTTTGTAGCTTAGGCCTGTTTTAAGGGGCATTCAGAAAACTGGTGTATGAGATGAAGCACCACAGAGAGATCCTGCATCCATTTCTTCATCCCGGCCAGCTGTGTGATCTGGATTAGAACAAAACCTCTGTGATGAACCACAAAGACAAACATGTGAGCACATTCCTGTCGTAGCCAAGAACCACAGCCCTCAGATGTGGTTTGTAGGCCGTTATGTGAATCTGTACTTGATGTCTTTAGGGTAGATGCAAATTGCCATTTAGCAAATAACAGGAACAACTTCTTAACATTTTTGGGGCTCTAAAGTCCCAGTTCCAATGAAAGGCTAAACATCTTGAGAACAAAGGAAGAACCCTTCCTGACTGGTCAGTGGGTTCTTCGCAATTCTAACAAACACCAAAAACAGTTTTTTGATTCTTTTGAGTGCTACTATAGCTTTTTAAGCTATAGTAAACACCTCTAAACAATTATTTGTATGTTTATAATCTACTTTTGATATTGTTAATTTGTATAATTTTAGGTCCTGCTTTTCATTTGTGTCTTCGCCTATTATTTCACCTTTTGCCTTTGTTTTACAAGTTTTTATTTTCTTTCTTAGTGTCACACTTTCCCATGTTGCGCCCAAGCAGGAGGCACAGATGCAGACGTCCATTCTTTTGTTTTCTTTATTCAAGACCATGCCAAAAATGAAACAAAATAAGGCACGAGGGCCAATACTCTTACAAGAGCAGAAAACTGAAGACAAACACACAACAAGCTTAAAGTGAGCGTTGGACTGACAAAGACAGAAATCCAAATGTGCTATTTATACAAAACTGAAAAATAGCTAATAATGTGCCTCAGCTGGCCAGGAATGAGGCCACACCCAATGTCAAAACAAAAGTCAAAATACAAACTCAGATAAGGACATTACACTTAGCTTTTAAAGTTTTGTTTTCTCTACTGGAGTACTTCATTCTCTTATAATTGAATCTGAGTTTTTTTAAGAAAGCCCTCAGCACCAGTAGACTACACCAGACAATGCTCACGGGAGAACTATGGATGTGATATATATGGTGCATGCACTCATGAATGAGATTGAATCAGATTGAATGGATGGAGGATGGTAAAAGAGGAGGCCCTTGAAAAATAAATCATTCTATTTCAATATAATGCTAGAAATCTAGGGTGAGTCCCTGCCTTGCGCCTGTTGGCCCGAGATAAGCTCCGGATGCCCAGGACCCCATTAAAGATTAAGCTATTACAGAAAATGAATGAATGAATAATTAAATCCTAAAAATACTGCTGTATTGTTGTTGTGTTTTTGTTGCATAATGCTGTAAATATTACGCTAATCATAGCTAATATGCTAAGATAACAAGTCATAAAAGTCATGAAGATCTAGACGTTATTAATTATTTTAGTTTTGCATTTCAAACCCTATTACCCCATTACAGAAATGCTTTTTTTAGTTAAAAAATCTGAAAAGCTCCTACAATTCTACTGCAGTTATTTATTAACATTGCTCAAAGCATAACGATAAGCATCATGAACTGATTTCTGTGCTGTGCACAAGTGAAGCATGAGTTGTTTGAATAATGACCCTTTGCCTTGAGCTGAAAACAATCAGAACCGGTGCTGGCCGCAGCTGCTCTGATACGTATTCTAATACTGTACTGCTCGGCTGAGATGCTAACAGCTGCTAATACTTACTCCCACTAACTCACAGAAGAGGAGCAGGAGAAGGGGAATGCTGTACAATGAGCAAGGCCAAGGTAAATATGGATATACTCCACCTGCATTTGTTGTAGCAGGGGAGAGAAATCGAGACTCAGCAGTATACATTTGGCAAGGCAGAGCAAAGGTTTTCAGACCAGCTTGAGCAGTCAGTTGAATGCGCTCTCTAAAGGCTTTGTTTTTTCAGTCTGCTGAAAATAAGGTGACTTCTGCTGCCCTTTTGAATTCTACATGGCAGAGGACACATCTGTGACCATTTGTTATGCAACCCTGCTGTTTCATTTGATGTACATTTGCAGGCGCATTCATTTCCTGCACTTAAAGACTTTTCTCTTGCCTGCTATCCCAGATGAAAAGGAACTCTAAGACTAAACGAAGAGATTTTGTTAATTCAGCCAAAGTCATGTGGTATTCTTCAAATCGCTTCCTCAGTTAAGTTCTGATTAGGGATATGCCATTTGAATGGCTTACACACTTCAAATGGCTATGTTTAATCAGATCTAAACTCAGGCCAAATCTATAACACCACCACCACTGTACCATAGGGTCGTACTATTCATGCCCCTGTGCAATATCTGAGCATCAAGCTCATTTCAGGAAAAACTTTTCATTGGTATGAAAGCTTTATATCACACGGAGGTTCTTTAAATTTGAAGAAGCGTCTTCACATTCACACATCTCTTTACAGAAATGATTCTTCAAAGAAGCATCCAGTGAACTGGCTCTTCTGTGCTGGAAAGAACCCTTTTTGATGATAAATGGTGCTGGAGCCTATCCCAGTGGTCATGGGGTGAAAGCAGGTGAACAGTCTGGACGCCACCCAGGTCACCAGTCCATCGCTGGGCAAACACACAGATGAACACACTGACACACACAGTCACATCTAGAGGCAATCTATCATCTCCAATTCACCTGTATGTCTTTGGACTGTGAGAGGAACGCAGAATTCCCAGCAGACAACAAGCACCACCCTGGCTGGGAATTGAACCCCAGACTCTCTTGCTTTGAGCCGACAGCAGAGCAGTTTTACACACTATTTTCTGAGTATTTAATTCAAGAGAATATAACTCTAGTTACAATTATTGGTTACAAGTGACTTAAATTACCTCTAAAAGGTTTAAACAAAGCATTGTCTATGTCTTATCATGTGAAACGTGACATGTTCACAATATAGTAACATCATAATAATATACTTTACAATTTAGTTGACTGCAATAAAGGCAAATCACAGATATTTTCAGATTTAATACTTTCCTGAAGCACTGTACCATAAACTGTCTCTGTTGCGCAATTGTGCACATCCTTTTTCTAATATTTTATGGAAGTTTGGGTCTTTGTTTAGGAACTGTTTAAGAGGTTCTTTACATGCACACATTTCATTAATGGAAATCACTCTACAAAAAAACATCCACAGAGCCTAAAGTGGTTCTTTTATGGAATCAGTAAAAGGAACCCTTTTGACCCCTGAGTGAAATCATGCAGAAGGAAAAGTTGACAGGATTTCAATAAGATAGAGATCAGAGCTTTTGATTTATTTCTTTTTTGGCTTGGCTGTGATTTGGATCATTGTCAGGTTGAAAAGTCAAACTCTTTTTCATTTTTGAGCTTTCTGGCAGAAGGCAGCTGATTTTGCGGCAAAATATCCCTTGGCTATCTTAATCTGACTCCCTGTCCCAACAAAAGAAAAGAGGCTCCAACATGGCCCAAGAGGTTCAGACTATGGTCACATCAGACCATGAGGCCCAGTCCCACTTCTGGAAATGTAATACATCTTCTTGCAAAATGTAAACAAACTTGGATATTCACTTTTCCTGCCACACTTTCCCATGGCTTAGACTTGTAGAGAACATATTAATTGGTTGTAATAATCAATATGTGGCCTTTTGCTTCCTAAATACCTGGAGCTCCTTTCCAAATGTATTTTGATCTAATCAGAGTAACTTTTATAGATGTCAGGTGAGGGCAAATGACCTTTTTTAAGTGATTAGCAATTTGAGGGCTTCAAACAAAACAAAGCTGCAGCACTCACTGTAAAGGGTGTGACCATTTTTGAAGGCATTGAAGTATTTTATTGGGGTTTATATGTTATGATTGTCTTCATTTTGGCCTTTGCCTCAACATAACCTAATGTTAGAGTGTGTAGACATTGATGATATAATACACTATGCGGACAAAAGTATTATGATGCCTGACCATTACACCAACAGGGACTTTATATAGACTTATCAGCTTTATCAGCTTTATATAGACTTATCAGCTATATCAGCTTCCACTCTTCTTGAAAGGCTTTCCACTAGATTTTTGAGTGTTTCTCTGGCCAGTTGTGCCCATTCATTCTGTAGAGCATTTGAGGTCAGGCACTGATGTTGGACGAGAAGGTCTGGCTCACAATCTCTGTTCCAGTTCATCCCAAAGGACAGTCAAGTTCTTCCTCACCGAATCCAGCCATGTATTTATGGAGTTTGCTTTGTGTACTGGGACACAGTCATGCTGGAATAGAAAAAGTTCTTCCTCAAACTGTGTCCATAAAGTTGGAAGCATGACGTTGTCTAAAATGTCTTGGTGTGCTTAAGCATTAAGACTGGCAAAGTTGTAACATCTTCTGTAAAGCCTTCCCTAAAGAGTACATGCTGTTTCTGCAGGCAAGGGGAGACAATTCCCATATTAAGACAGGGGACAGGACCCCTAGAGAAATGTGCGACGAGCAGATGTCTACAAACATTAGACATTTAGTGGAGTATGATATTGTAGTGTTTTTCTGCTATTATTTGGTGAATGCTGCTGAATTAGGGTGCAAATAACTATGCCACTTGATTATCCTCTTGGAATACAGCAATATTTTGGGAAAACTGGGAAACTACAAGCAACAAAAATTGTGCCAAAATGAGTGTTCTTTTGAGTTACGTGAAGCCAGCCCTGCCACAGTCAACAAATAATTTGTTTCAAGAATTCAGCAAAAGCAATGTAAATCAAACATAATTAAAAGAATGTTACAGTTGTAATCTTATTCAAGTCAAGTCTTTAGTATTCGTTTAAAAGACATAGAAAGTACAGAAAAAAGGGCAGTGCTGCAAAGTATTAGGGAGTTGTTTTATTGGAACAAGTAACTCTTCACCTCTATTGGCTTAACTCATTTCAAATATTCTGTCACACTCTTTGGGATTAGAGTTTTGCCATTCCTTTCTGCTTTGATTTTTCCTTAATCGCTTTACTTTCTTGGGTGGTTCAGTCATGTTTAAAGCACTTTTATAGTTATATGGAATGCTCAAACTTTACATTTCTAGTTCATATCTCAACTTTATCTTTATCTTCATCCTTTGAATTTACTAGAATTGCAGCTTATCAAACACACTTCCCAGTCTCGCCCACTAACTGTAATTGGGTGCTTAAAAGGGACAGAGAAATAACAGAGTCAACAACAAGCTGGAGACAAAACAGGAAAGAAAGTTCAGTGATGTAGAGAAACTGGTGTTCATCAAAGAAGTTCTTTCCCACCTATAAAAATCTGCAGGGGTGTTAATTCACTCCAGGTAAGAAAACAGAGTCAACATTCTTTAAGCATGTGTTTGCTCCCACTTTTATATTCAAGCACAAAGCCTCATAACTTGAGCCAGTGAAGAAACAGGTGCATGTAATTCTGGCACCTTGTTTCTTTAATCATTTAAAGCATTTTTAATCAGTAAAGCATTTGTTTCATTTTCTTTTTTTAATCTACTTAATATGCTAAAAACTAGTTTGAGAGGCATAAAATAGTAATTTTGCACCAGCATTCAAAGCCAAATATGAAGAGAACCGAGAGGTGGCTCTATACTTTAGAAAAGTATCGTATGTAATGTAGCATATGTGTACTTTTCTAACTTTCATTTTTAAATATATCTTTATACTACATAAAAAAACATATTGCCATGAAAAAAGCAAAAAAAAAATGCGTAGAATATTTGCAGTTTCCGCGTTATTGTGGAGATTTCCACGTACAACTATCAGCTAGGTTCTCAGAAAAAATCAGTGTGAGACTGATTCCGTGACTCCTGATCTAGACTAATTTAATTATTACAACAAAAACCTCAGAATTTTCACATTTTTGCCCGCTAGTCATTTCAATTAATTGAATGCCCATAATTCAAATTGTAAAAAAAAAAAAGAACATCTTATGTTCAAACAACTGCTGGGTCTCAGACATATTGACGACAGTTCCTTGTGATCCACACCCTTTTTTCCTATGACCCTGTCTCTAGGATCTAAATCTGGAGGAAATTCCTCATTATGCATTATTATGTTCATTAGCACACGAGAGCAAGCCACTGGACAGATGGAGGCACGAGGGAGAAAGAGAAGAGAGCTGGCAATTAGTGTTGTTTTTGGCAGCCTGTCTTAATTTTAGTTTTAGTCTAGTCTTTGCGTCAAGCTGTTATTTTAGTTTTTATTAGTCTTAGTCAAGTCCATACTCTTTTTAGTCTAGTCAAGTTTCAGTCGTCTAAAAGTCTGAGCTTTTTAGTCTTATGTTAGTCAGAATTTTCCACAACTATTTTCATCTAGTTTGTCAATGAAAACTGATGACATGTTAGTCTAGTTTCAGTCAATGAAATGTTGTATTTTAGTCTCTTTTTTTTAGTAATGCAATTCAGTTTAACCCAGCCAACATAGTAAGAATAGTCAAATAGACAAAATCTAATTTTCTTTTAGTCAAAACTATTTCACAGTTCAAACAAGGTTATCTTACTATTATATTATTGTTACCATATAGACTCAAGAATACTGTACATCCAGACACGGAAGGCACTCTGGTTTGAATTTACGACATTTATTTCCAACCAAACATGTTAGAACTTAAGTACTTAAGTACAGTTTTTGAGTATATGTACTTTACTTGAGTAGTCTTTTTTTTGGAAACGTATAACTTTCACTTCA
>JBBPCY010073263.1:0-10439 GCA_037974405.1 Brachyalestes nurse
ACTGTGGTGAACATGTACTTTCAGAGAGAAACATACAGTATCTGGGTGAAATATGCAGGTAAGTGTGGTCAATATGCCAATATCTTATTGAACAATGCTGTTAACAGTGTTGAACATGTACTTTCAGACAGAAATATACAGTAATTGAGGGAAATATGCAGGTTAGTGTGGTCAATATGCAGTAACTGAGTGAAAT
Organism: Brachyalestes nurse; assembly: GCA_037974405.1. Taxonomy (NCBI): domain Eukaryota; kingdom Metazoa; phylum Chordata; class Actinopteri; order Characiformes; family Alestidae; genus Brachyalestes; species Brachyalestes nurse. The sequence continues at coordinate 197 of JBBPCY010073263.1, forward strand.
ATGCAGGTAAATGTGGTCATTATGCAAGTATCTGACTGAAAAATGCTGTGTTGAACATGTACTTTCAGAAAGAAATATGCAGTAATTGAGGGAAATATGCAGGTAAGTGTAGTAAATATGCCGTACCTGAGTGAAATATGCAGGTATTTCCCTCAGTTACTGCACATTCACCACACTTACCTGCATTTTCCCTCAGTTCCCGAATATTTACTACACTTAACTGCATCTTTCTCTGTGAAAGTACATATTCAACACACACACCATTTTTTCACTAAACTTACCTGGGTGAAATATGCAGGTAAGTCAAATCAAGTCTAGTCAAGTGGGGTCAGTATGCCAGTATCAGAAATAAATGCAGTTAACTGTGTTGCATAAGTACTGTCAGCGAGAAATACACAGTAACTGAGTGAAATATGCAGGTAAATGTGGTAATGTGTCACTATCTGCAAGTAAGTACAGTACATTTGCAGTAACTGAGTGAAATATGCAGGTAAATGTACTAAATATGTCTATTTCTTAGTGAAATATGCAGATCAATTTGGTCAATATGCAGTAACTGAGGGAAATATGCAGGTAAGTGTGGTCATTTTACCAGTATCTAATTGAAAAATGCTGTTAACTGTGTTGAAATATGCAAGTGTGTGTAGTATATATGCAGTACGAAATATGCTGGTAAGTTCAGTAAATTGTCTTTGAGTGAAATATGCAGGTACGTGTGGTCAATATGGGGTAACTAAGGGAAATATGCAGATAAGTGTAGTACATATGCAGTAATTGTGAGAAATATGCAGGTAAGTGTAGTACATATGCAGTAATTGTGAGAAATATGCAGGTAAGTATGGTCAGTATGTATATTTACCAAGTAAGTGTGTTCAATATGCAGTAACTGAGTGAAATATGCAGGTACGTGTGGTCAATATGCAGTAACTGAGTGAAATATGCAGGTACGTGTGGTCAATATGCAGTAACTGAGTGAAATATGCAAGTAAGTGTAGTAAATATACTGGTATGTGTGGTCAATATGCCAGTATCTCATTGAAAAATGCTGTTAACTGTGGTGAACATGTACTTTCAGAGAGAAACATACAGTATCTGGGTGAAATATGCAGGTAAGTGTGGTCAATATGCAGTAACTGTGGGAAATATGCTGGTAAGTGTGAAAAATATTCATTAACTGAGTGAAATATGCAGGGAAGTTTGGTCAAAATGCAGTAACTGTGGGAAATATGCAGGTGTGTTCAGTATGGAATAACAGTGAAATATGCAGGTAATTGTGGTCAATATGCAGTAATAGAGGGAAATATGCTGGTAAATGTGGTAAATATGCAGTAACTGAGAAAAATATGCAGGCAAGTGTGGTCAGTATGCTGCAACTGAGGGAAATATGCAGGGATGTCTGGTCAATATGCCAGTATCTGATTGAAAGTGATGTTAACTGTGTTTAATATGTACTTTTAGAGATAAATATACAGTATCGGAGTGAAATATGAAAGTAAGTGTGGTCAGTATGCAGTAACAGAGAAATATGCAGGTAAGTGTGGTATGTAGTAACTGAGTGAAATATACAGGTAAGTGTAGTAAATATGGAGCAACTAAGTGAAATATGCAGGTAAGTGTGGTCTATATGCAATAACGTAGGGAAATATGCAGGTATGTCAAGTCAAGTGGGGTAAGTATGCCAGCATTTGAAAAAAATGCTTTAACTGTTAACTGTGTTAAATATGTACTTTCAGATAGAAATATGCAGTAACTGAGGGAAATATTCAGGTAAGTGTAGTAAATACGTGGTAACTTAGGATAAAATGCAGGTAAGTGTGGTGAATGTGCAGTAACTGAGTGAAACATGCAGGTAAGTGAGGTCAGTCTGCTGTAACTGAGTGAAACATGCAGGTAAGTGAGGTCAGTCTGCTGTAACTGAGGAAATATGCAGGTAAGTGAGGTCAGTCTGCTGTAACAGGAAATATGCAGGTAAGTGAGGTCAGTCTGCTGTAACTGAGGAAATATGCAGGTAAGTGTAGTCAATGTGCAGTAATTGATTGAATTATGCAGGTAAGTGTGGTCAGTATGCAGAAACTGAGTGAAATATTCAGGTAAGTGTAGTAAATATGGAGCAACTGAGTGAAATATGCAAGTGCGTGTGGTCAATATGCAATAAGTGAGGGAAATATGCAGGTAAGTGTGGTCAACTTGCCAATATCTGATTGAACAATGCTGTTAACTGTGTTAAACATGTACTTTCAGAGAGAAATATACAGTAACTGAGTGAAATATGCAGGTAAGTGTGGTAAATATGCATTAACTGAGGGGGAAAATGCAGGTAAGTGTGCTCAGTATGCTGTAACTGAGGAAATATGAAGATAAGTGTAGTAAATATGTTTACTTCTGAGAGAAATATGCAGGTAAGTGCAGTAAATTAGTGAAATATGCAGGTAAGTTTGATGACTATGCATTAACTGAGGGAAAAATGCAGGTAAGTGTGCGCAATATGCAGTTACTGAGTGAAATATGCAGGTAAGTGAGGGAAATATGCAGGTAAATGTGGTCATTATGCCAGTATCTGATTGAAAAATGCTGCCAACTGTGTTGAACATGTACTTTCAGAGAGAAATATACAGTAACTGAGTGAAACATGCAGGTATGTGTTGTCAATATGCAATAAGTGAGGGAAACATGCAGGTAAGTGTGGTCAATCTGCAGTAACTGAGTGAAATATGCAGGTAAGTCAAGTCAAGTCAAGTGGGGTCAGTATGCCAATATCAAAAAATGTTGTTACCTGTGTTGAGTATGTACTTTCAGAGAGAAATATACAGTAACTGAGGTAAATATACTGGTAAGTGTGTTAAAATATGCAGGTGTGTATAGTATATATGCAGTAAGAAATATGCTGGTAAGTTCAGTAAATTGTCTTTCTGAGTGAAAAATGCAGGTACGTGTGGTCAGTATGGAGTAACTAAGGGAAATATGCAGATAAGTGTAGTACATATGCAGTAATTGTGAGAAATATGCAGGTAAGTGTGGTCAGTATGCAGCAACTGAGGGAAATATGCAGGTATGTGTTGTCAATATGCAATAATTGAGGGAAATATGCAGGTAAATGTGGTCATTATGCCAGTATCTGATTGAAAAATGCTGCTAACTGTGCTGAACATGTACTTTCAGAGAGAAATATAGAGCAACTGAGTGAAACATGCAGGTACGTTTTGTCAATATGCAATAAGTGAGGGAAATATGCAGGTAAGTCAAGTGAAGTCAAGTGGGGTCAGTATGCCAATATCTGGAAAAAATGCTGTTACCTGTGTTGAGTATGTACTTTCAGAGAGAAATATGCAGTAACTGAGGGAAATATGCAGGTAAGTGTGGTCAATATGCATTAACCGAGGGAAATATGCAAGTAAGTGGTCATTATGCATTAACTGAGGGACATATGCAGGTATGTGTGGTCAGTATGCTGTAACTGAGGGAAATATGCAGGTAAGTGTGGTCAATATGCTGTAATTGAGGGAAATATGCAGGTAAGTGTGGTCGGTATGCTATAACTGAGTGAAATATGCAGATAAGTGTAGTAACTGTATGCAGTAACTGACTGAAATATGCAGGTGTGTGGTCGGTCAATATGCAGTAACTGAGGGAAATATGCCAGTATCTGATTGAAAGTACATATTCAACACAGTTAACAGCATTTTTCAAAGAGAAAAATACAGCAACTGTGAAATATGCAGGTAATTGTGGTCAATATGCAGTAATTGAGGGAAATATGCAGGTACGTTTGGTCACGATGCAGTAACTGAGGGAAATATGCAGGTAAGTGTTGTCAATATGCAGTAACTGAGGAAAATATGCAGCTAAGTGTGGTCAATATGCGGTAACTGAATGAAATATGTATGTGTGGTCAATATGCAGTAAGTGGGAAATATATAGGTGAGTGTAGTAAATAGTGATGGGCCGATCCACGTTTTTCCAGTTCCGATCCAATTCCGATAGACTGCTGATACCGATACAGATTCCGATATAATACATATTTTGTACTTCAATATTAGCATTATTTTTGTTGAAATTATGCTGTTTGTTAGTAAGGTTACATCACAGAATAAATAAGCACTTATTAGAAGAGCAAAAAATATACACAACATTGAATTTAAAGGCATTCCAAAGGAATTTATTGAGGTCACATTTCACAAAAAGGTAGCTGCAACAGCTGTAAGAATTTTGTTAATATAAAAAACACAACAATCTTGGCTGAATCAAAAAAATAGTTCAAGTGTTATGTCCATTGTAGCAGCAACACCTGTGTAGAAAATAAAGTGCATTGAAGTTGCGCAGGCTCATGGTATGTGGGTGGTGACGCATCTCGCATTACACAGAGCCGAGTTTAAGGTCCAGCGCTAGCTGCAAACTGGAATATTGAGATCGGGGCTTTCCGACCGATATTGGATTTACGGCTATATCAAACCCGAAACCGATATCCTATCAGATTGGGCCCATCGCTAGTAGTAAATATGCAGTAACAGTGAAATATGCAAGTAAGTGTGGTCAGTATGCAGTGACTGAGGGAAATATACACGTAAGTGTGGTCAATATGCAGTATCTGAATGAAATATGCAGGAACGTGTGGTCAGTATGCAGTAACTGAAGGAAATACACAGTAAGTGTTGTGAAGTGACATATGCTGGTAAGTCTCAGTGACATGCAGGTAAGTGTGGTCAATATGCAGTAACTCAGGGAAATATGCAGGTAAGTGTAGTAAATATGCAGTAACTGAGGGAAATATGCAGGTAAGTGTGGTCAATATGCCTGTATCTGATTGAAAAATGCTGTTAACCGTTTTGAACATTTACTTTCAGAGAGAAATATGCAGAAACTGAGGGAAATATGCAGGTAAGTGTGGTCAATATGCAGAAACTGAAAGAAATACACAGTAAGTATTGTGAATAGGCAAGTATCTTAGTGACATATGCACGTAAGTGCAGTAAAAATGTAAGTTTCTGAGGGAAATATGCAGGCAGGGAACATATGTAGTTTAAGAGAGAAATATGCAGTAACTGACTGATACATGCAGGTAAGTGTGCAGCTGGTGGCCTACTGGTTAGGGCGTTCGCCCTGCAATCAGGAAGTCATGGGTTCGATTCCTAATACTGCTAAGCATTCCTGAGGTACCCTGAGTAAGGTATCGTCCCCACACACCCCTCCCAGAGTGCTGTGTTCCTGGCTTTTTAATCGCTTGACAGCACTAGTTCATGTATAAGAGAATGGCCACTTTCACTTAAATATGCAGTAATTGATTAATATTTGCAGGTAAGTGGAGTCAATATGCTGTAACAGAGTCAAATATGCTGGTTATTTTTATCAATATGCAGTATCGGAGAGAAATATGCAGGTAAGTGTAGTAAATATGCAGTAACTGAGTGAAATATGCTGGTTATTTTTATCAATATACAGTATCTGAGAGAAATATGCAGGTAGTGTAGTAAATATGCAGTAACTGAGGGAAATATGCTGGTTATTTTTATCAATATACAGTATCTGAGAGAAATATGCAGGTAAATGTAGTAAATATGCAGTTTGCCAAAAGAAATATGCAGGTAAGTGTAGTAAATATGCAGTTTGCCAAAAGAAATATGCAGATAAGTGTAGTAAATATGCAGTAACAAAAATATGCAGGTAAGTATTGTGAATGTTCAGTAACGGAGTGAAATACGCTGGTAAATGTAGTAAATATGGCATAACTAAGTGAAATATGCTGGTAAGTGTGAAATACACTATTGGGCAAATATGTCACTTGGTGACTAAAATACAGCAGTAACTGAGTGGATTATCCTTGAAACAGGAGTAAATATGAATGGCTCAGGAAAATAGTACTAACTAATAAAAATACTCCAGTGATATGCCAGAAAATGAGTGTAGATATCTCAGCCTCTGAGAGTGGCTATGCCAGCGTGGTAAGGTAAGCAAGTAAATGTGTGAAATACACTAGTAACTGCGGTAAATATTTATGGCTGAGCCAGACATGCCAGCGGTGGAGAAAACTACGGCAGTAAATAAATGAGATACAGAAGTGGCTGAATAAAATATACAAGTAACTGAGTAAAAATACACCAGTGGTTTTCCAATAACTAAGTGAAATATGCTGAAAACTGAAGTAAATATGCCACTGGCTGAGTGAATTATCCATTCATAAACTGGGCACGGGCTTCAGGTGATTTGAACAAGAACATGCCCTTAATCTACATACCAGCTAGGAAAATCCAGGAGGGAATGTAGCATATTCATTATTCCTCTTTGTTTGGGACCCACAACATCAATTAGGCAAATTTTATGCATCCAAAGTAGTTTGGTACCCTTCTCATCTACTGCATTTTTAAACATGACATGTTTAAAATGCCATGAAAATGTAAGATTTTACAGGGTATGAATATGTTAGAGCATGGAAACAAAGAACTAACCATGCTAATGTGGTGGCACAATACCACAATGCAACACATCGATTCCTATGTCCTATTCCACTGAGTCCTATGTGGCAATGATATTTTTTTAAACCACATTTGAACTACAATTGTTTCAATGTGTGCTTTTAGGTGTATTTTGGGAAAGAAAATCACTATTTAGGCAAAACATGCTTTTCATATCTATGAACATAAAGGGTCAGTTTTCCAGACAGGAATTAAGCCTAGTCGTGGATTAAATAGCACTGTGAGTAGAGATTTTCCATTGAGTGGGAAAAGGTAGTCCAAGAAACTAGGCTTAATCCCTGTCTTGGAAACTGAGCCAAAGAGTTATGAAATGAAATATATCCAAAAAAAATATCTACTCAAAGAATTTGCAAAGATCGGTTTTATGTCATCACATCAGGTCATTTTTTCTCAGAAAGTAAGAATGAAAATAAAACTTCAGGATAATTCGGAGGAAATGTGTCTGCAACAATTTGACACAAACACCACAGCAGCACAAAGGGGATCAGAAGATCATGCAAGATGGGGATGTTAGATGACCAGTGTGACGTTCTTTATAAACTGCCTACTTCACTCTGAGAATGAGAATGATGGGAAGTGGAGACGAGAGTTGTGAAAGAGTTCAGGGGAAGAATTCGGGTAGAGGGTATGATGAGCATGACTGAAGGCAGAAGTGAAAGAAGCGAGTCAGCTCCGGTTAGTCTGAGAGCTGTGATGTTGCCTGGGGCTGGAGCGCGGACTCACAGAGTTGTAGAGTCTGGGGGGCCAGAGGAAGGCGGAGGGCAGCAGGCGAGAGAACCGCAGCAGCAGACTGAGGGAGCGGCCCACGTCCCCACCCATCAGCAGGAAGATGGTGGAGGAGAACCAGTCATGTCCTGGATAAACTCCCCGCAGATAACCTGACACGGCATGGGTCAAGGAATGGCCACTGCAACTCCCTACTATCATCATGACTTTTTCATGTGCAATATGTACCGAAAACTACATGGGTCATTAAAAAAACATCAAGAAACAATGCAAGAGTGGTGGGAACTGATTAGTTTCAGCTCTTTTCGTGGATTCCTGGTATAAACATGGAGAAATGGGAGTTTTAGTCACTATGCAGCTCAATACTGGAACAAACTGCCCATCAGTATCATATCTGCACGTACTGGAGCTTTAAAAAAGCTGCTACAGACTGCACTATTCTCCTCCTCCCACTTTTAAATATCTGCACTTCTACTGCACATTCAATTTTCATTTATTGATATTCTATGTATTCTTTTTTTTTCTTCTATTATTGAATTTTATTCTATTCCTGTAAAGCACACGGAATGACCTTTGTGTATGATAATGTGCTACATAAATAAACTTGACTAAAAAGACAGTCGGCTCCATCAGCTCAGTGGTATTGAAGATGAGTAAAAAATGTAAAAAACATGCATATTTAACAAATCCATGTGTAATTATACATATACACAATTATACCTAGTGCATTCTCTACCCACCAACGTAAAAGTAGCAACTATTCGTATTGATGCGGTAGCGGACCATAATACAGAAGTGTTATGAAGTCAGTGCCCCCCCAGTTATGGAGGGGTAATTCACACACTGTCTACACCACACCCATATGTCATATTGCTGCTCCAATAGGCCGATAGACATGATTCTGATTCTGATGAAATTACATCAACTGATGTTGTGTTCTATGTGTATTTCATTTTTATTCATTGTTTTTTTAAATTGTACTTTGAAATTAAGATTATTGTGATCTTGTAACATTAAAATGCATTGTGTTTTGTTGTTCTGCATGTTTTCATTGAATAAATAAAATTTCACAAGCAACACACTAGCCTAGTTTTTATACATAGCATGAAAGTAAAAAATTATTTTATAATATTTTAGATGTCAAAAAAGATTTGCGGCTCCCGGTGTTTTCTCTTTTGTGGAAACTGGGTCCAAATGGCTCTTTGAGTGTTAAAGGTTGCCGACCCCTGGCCTAGAACCTGAAAATTCTTCTCCAAGAATTCAGCAAGACCATAAAATCCCAGAAATGGTCAAGAACATGACATTTCTTCTCCAAGAACTCTCCAAGAATTCACCCATAAATTGTCAGGAATTTGAAATTTCTTCTTTAAGAATTCACCATTAAAATTTTTCTCCCAAAATTTAGCAAGAACATGAAAATTGTACACCCATAAATCATCTAAATTTTTAAATGTAAAAATTATTCTCAAAGAATTCAACAAAAAATTGGAACATGCCCACCCATAAATTGTCTAGATTTTTTTGTCTCTTCTTTAAGAGTTCAGCTAGAACATGAAACCTCTGGGCTCAGAGATGGTCAAGAAGGTGAAATGTCTTCTCCTCTGTGTTGTGTGTAGATTTAAGAGGTGCTAATTCTCCACTTCGGCAGGAGAGCAGAAGAATCCCCTGAAGGGTCTCCACCAGGTTATCTGCCTGAGCTGCGTCCAGCCGGGGCGAGGCTGATGATGAACAGGCCACGGAGGGGCGTGAGCATCAGGATGACTTCATCACTCCGTGGGAGGGGCAGAAAGAGGGAGAGAGAGAGAGAGAGAGAGAGCCCGGGACAGAGGGGTGGAGGAAGAGGCAGACTGAGAGAGGAGAGAAGGTGGGGGTGTGTATGACATCATTCTTGCTTCCCTGCCTGTGGTTTCTCTCCAGTTTCTCTCTGAGCTGAGGCTGAAGGAGAGCAGGTCCATACACACACACACACACACATATACACACTCACACACACACTCACACACACGCACGCACACACACACCGTCCGAGGGATTTAAACCTTTTCTCCTGCTTGGATGTGCTGCAGGAAGGCGCGCGCACACGGGATTACCGTTTTCTTTCTTTTTCGTTTCTTTTGGCTGAAGATGTAAAGGAGGCTTCTCTTCTTCTTCTTCTTCTTCTTCTTGTTTTTTGCTCAGCGCGTGTATGAAGAGGAGTACGAGGAGGAGCGTGGACGCCGGAAAGGTAAGGCTGGTCTCTCATCGCTCGGGCTGCTAATAACGGGCTAATAAAACTGCAACGCGCGCTGTCGGCTCTCCTGCTCCGCGTCAAGTGTGGCATCGTGCGCGCTGCGATCTGAACCTAAAGGTGCACGAAGAACGAATCCCACCTTCAGCAGCTGAGCACTTTCAGTGGACTTCAGGATCTGGGTGGCGGCACGGTGGTCCACATGCCGCTATACTGTGTCACACTGAGTAGTGTAACAGTGTTGCGCGCACGCTGTTTAGGCAGGTTCTAGCCATGCCACAGTTGGCTGGGAAAGTGTCCGGAACCGGACCTGGAATCGAACCGGGATCCTGACCCGAGATACACCGTACCCGTCTCAACCCGGGAGAACCGCAGCTCCGTGCAGGTGCAGGATGAAGGTCTGTAAGCGCGCCGAGCTTTTCTGCCCCAACGCACGAGAAATCCGTCCACACTCACACACACACACTCACACACACACTCACACACTCACACACTCACACACACACACACACACACTCACACACACACACACACGGCACGCGCACGGATAGATCGCACTAATAGGTGGAACCTGCGGGGAGAACTTTACAGATGCGTTCTGACCAACATCTGGCAGAGCATCTACACTTTTTTGGAGGAGTGTGTGCACCCCCCCCGAATCCCACCCCTTCCTAAAAAAAACTCGCTTCGTCTGGAATCGAATAACTGGAGATATAAAAAAAACAGTTGCACCGTTTTGCTTCTAGGAGGGGCCGAGAGGATTCTCAGCGCGAGCTTTTATTGTAGGAGAAGGTTGGGGGGAAGGTTTGGGGGGGGGCGAGAG
>JBBPCY010073264.1:0-10438 GCA_037974405.1 Brachyalestes nurse
CGTCACGCGTCGCCTGTCAGACAGACATCTGCCTGCCGCTGACAGTTTACTGTGAACTTGATTTTATTAGTAACGCACTGTTACTTGAATTGTAATGGTAATCTAATTACCAATTTTAGATTACTGCGTTACTAAAAAAATAATCAAATTACAGTAACGTGTTACTTAGTAACGCGTTACTGCCCAACGCTGTTCAGGAAGCCTGGAGAACTGTTCCTCGAGACTACATTAAAAAATACAAGAAGGCCTGGCTCTTTGGAAGCAAAATATAAAAAAAAGTAGGGGCGGCTCAAGCACTAAACGCTAAAAATATTTAAATGTCAAGCCGCGTTGCAGAAGTGAAGCAAATTAGCCAACTTTCAAAAGATGCAGTGGATGCTATCATGGTACTTTCATGAATTAGAATCAGCCACATTAGGTCCACATTAAGTTTTTACCCACATTCTTTTGATGGAACAGTTTTCCTTTTCAGAGAGGAGTAAGCTCAACAAGGGCTACAAGCTTTCCTTCAGCATTAATATAAAGGTAAAGTTTTCAATGAGGTAAACTAACATTATAGTCAAAGGAGTAAAGCTAGTCAGTGAGGACTTATTAATAAGCCTTGTTGCTGCTACAGGACAGTGTGTAAAGGGTCCATTTCGATGGCTACTTTATAAAAGTATGTCCATAATGCACCCTTTATAACTGAGCGCCCCTCAAAGACTCATGTCCTATGCATTGTTTGTGGCTCCAAACTGACTTGGAGCAGGTCCACAATGGACAGTGAAATTTCTGATGAGCCCATCAAGCCAATTATCACTGTCGGGGTGAAAAAAAAAACAAAATTTTGTAAAAAGGGAAAGACAGAAGAACAGAAGGTAATGGAACAATATCTTAAAACATTTCTGTTGGTCCATTCATCATTAAATTTGAACACAATGAGAAGTGATTCAAGGTTTTGTCCCAACAGAAACTGCTTTAAGTCGAATCACTGCACTCACAATAAGGTCTGTCTGGGAGTTGGGCCTCATCTCTTGAATGTCTTGTCCTGATCGGCCGTCGATGCATGAGCGGGACCCACAGATGATGGAGATACGGATCATAGGACTGACCGTCTGTACTCGCTGCATCATGGGGTGCTGGGCCCAACCGTATGGGATTGTCATGTTTTTGAATGCAGTCTCACCACTGACGAACAACAGAAACAGTGAGTAACTGAAGTCAGTTTAGGTCTTCAGTCTTCCTATGCTGTGAGCGTGTGTGTGTGTATGTGTGTGTGTGTGTCTCCACATTGTGGTAGTATCTATTGTAAGATGTCTTGGTTCACCTTTCACCTGCCAAATCTATCAAGCCATCCTTTAGGCTGTTAATAATCTTGTAATAATAGGTTTTCAAAATATTATACACTGACCTGATTTAAGATGATTAAAGATGACTTGCCAAGACAGGCTCCCAAGTAACGTTGCTCATATTCATGCTTCACTTTGTGCCAATTCAGTGAGCATTCTGTGTCCTTTGTGGAATGTTAATAAAAGTGGGAGAAAGAGCACAGCTACAGTGCGTCAGAGACGAACACTGCGCAAGCATAAAGGGGAATTCCACCAAATTTCAAATATTTCCGCATAGTTCAGTTAAAATGTAAACAAATTTAGCACTTGTACACTGCAAACAAAACCTCACAGGGCATTTGAAGGTTCACCGATCATCCTGGATGATAAATAAAATGTCTAGATTTCATGTGTAATATAACTACTCATGTCACTTCATGTACAAAAATCACTATTCATGTCACTATTATGCGCAAAAAAAATGACTTATAGATCTCCAATGGAGAACTCCAAACCACTTTGTGAGTGAATGAGTGAGTGAGTGGCATTTATATCCACCTCTCTTCCTGACCACAGAATTTTCTGTGTATAGAATACAATGTATATAGTAGAGTACTTTTAGAGTGTTTTCTGGAGAGATTTATTGTGACTTTATGTTGTATTTTATATTGTTCTTGTCCTTGTGTCTCTGCAGTGGTTGCATTAGCAGTTTCCTCCGGTATCAGTGAAGGTTTCCGTTTCAGATTCTTTCTGAGTCTGATTACATTTGCATTGCGACTCCTGATTCCAAGCCCTCAGCAGCGATAGATCTCAACCACTGAATTATGCCAAATTTTTTAAAAAAGTGTTGGCATGCCCCTTTGACCAGGCTGCAGGTGGTGGGATTAAAGGCATACCTTGGTGTCTGGACGTTAAGATGATAAAGGTACTCAGGCACTGTGTTGTCCTTAAAGATTGAGGAGTATTTCTGCTTAAAGTCTGACCTGAGGGCCTGCAACAACAACGGGCCTGAAACAGAGGGAGAGAGGAAGAAAACAAGAGGCACAAACCCGGCCAGAGAGAGAGATTTGGCAGCTCTTTGACCATTTAGACCTGAATTTTAGCAAAGCTCACAACTGAAGACTAGACTGCTGGCACACCTGCATGGGAACCACAGGTCTAGCTCATATGACCTTTCATAAACTTACAGGACAGGCCAGAAGTGGCTCTTGCAATGCTGCTCTTGCAAAATGGTATTACCAGAAAACATTAGGAATATTTAAAACAAATGTAACTGGCTGTTTTTGAAGTGTGATGTAAAAATATACGCTGCGACCATAAATTAATCAATCAATCTGACTTGTGTCCAAACCCTCTCAGCACCTTTTCAAGCAGCAAACAGTTCTGTCTCATTTGCTGGAAGCTCATTTCGAACTTGTTGGTCCAGCTCATCCCCTGCAATTCTCAAGAATGACTGGGATCATTATCCTGTTGAAGAGTAAAATTATCCTGTTGAGTACAATTTTGTCCAATGATACATAAACCAGAAAGAACTGTGTGATGTTGAAGAGCTGAGTGATACTTTTCTTTTTTCATGGACAACACAAAGTGAATGTCAGAGCACTGAAGACAGACCTGATGTGTCTCTTCAAAACCTTTGTGCTTAAATAGTGTGCTATTACAGACTATAAAATATTGAAAATCCGTCAGTTATATGTGTTGTAAATATTTCTAATATTTTATTGTAATAAAATTTTGCAAGAGCAGCACATCGTGTATTTTTTTAAATCCAAGGGTGGGTCCAATCTTCTTGTCTGTGGTGTATATGTGTGATGCTGGGATGTATTTTAAAGGTTAATTCTGTTCATTTTTCTGCATAATTAAAAAGTTAAGACGTTTCATGTGAAATGCACCACCCTAGACAAACTAAAACAGTTCATAGTGGTAGTGAACGGAACCAGACATCTACAGGCTTTCATATACAAAAAATTACACAAACTGGCTACTCTGCCTGATGCCTGACACTTTGTAGATTTTGACCTAAAATGAATTTGTAAAATCCAGGGTGTAGAGGTAGATACTAAAGACAAAGTAATACCCAAAGAAACCTTTTTTTCAGATTTATCACAATTATGCCATCATCAACACTACACATAAAAACACATAAGACATGTAGGTACACGGGTTGTTAAGGACACCTCTTACATTGTAGACGCCTGGTTCCATTTCCTACAACACCAAATCCACGCGACTTTGTTTATATTTAAAATATTTAATCATGCAGAATTTTTTTTTAATGAGTGGAATTCCGCTGTTGGAGCTACTGCTACATTTTTTTTAAACATTATACTAAATGATCTGCCCAATAAATATTGAACTAAATATTAGCATAACCCTTATAAGATCTTTGGGTCTGTGGGACCAGTTTTCAGTTTTTATATTAAGAAAAATTAGTGGCATTTCTATTCATAAATGTGATTGAAAAAAGTTAAAGGGAACAAATCTTACATGTTTTGTTTATGTTACTTGCAAAAGCCCCAAAATGCAATGGACTCCCTGTGTAACCAAAAAACAAAGACCCTAGCAGGGTTCATGTACATAAAAGTCCAACCTCCACCCTACATTAAGAACACATTCTTTACTATTCTTTACTATATCATTTTGAAGTTTTTATTTCCTCATTATTATTATTATTATTATTATTATTATTCTCAGTTGCAGAACAATGAAACAGTCCTGACAGCAGGGGGCACTGCTGCACCTTCAGCACTCCTCCCTACACGTGTCTAATTACCTAGTGGACCGGCCAGTCTGAGCAGAGCCAGAGGGTTGAAGGGATTCATCGCTGTTCCCAGAGCTCGTATCCACAGAGGGATCCTGCTGTGTAACTCCTGCAAATCTGGCCTTGCTGGGAAACCCCATGGCTCTGCCAGCACTAACTGCTTCACTCTGTAGCAGAAACACACCAAGAAATGGGCAGAATGTAAGAAAACCTTTCGTTGTTAGTGTAAAGTGATCATTTTTCCTACGTGAACACACCACAGCAGACAGACAGTGTGAACAGCTCTAAATTCTTCTCTGCAGTTAGCGCATCCAGAACGATGCTCAAGGGAACCTCAGAGGTGCCGCTAGCAGTCCTGGGATTCACACCCACAACCTTCTGGTCACAGGGCCAACTCCCTAACCACTAGGCCAGCTGCCCCAGGACCAAGAGAAGACCAGGAGAAACTGAACTACAGACCCAGACTTGCTATTAATGCTATTACTGGCAGGCATGTCAAAAAACGCATGGGCACTAGAGAATCTGTGTAGCCTTAGTCATAGGCTGCCATCCTTAATAGAAAACAAAGTCTGTAGAGGCCTGCTGCAATGAAACTGATTAATATTTTGTCAGTACATTAATCCCCAAAATGTGCATTCCTCTGAATAATTCAGTCATTGAGATGGTATGAAATTGTTAACTGTAGAAACTTACCAACTCAGAATTCTTTACAGTGGTGGTGAATGGAACCGTAGTTCATGTCTCAAAACACAAATATAGTTTTGTTCCTATCCAAACGTGTGTTCACATGTTTCTATGTAATACGCCCAAGATATCATATCACGATTTTTAATAGTGAAATCCCAATTTCGATTTTATCACAGTATTTCTATTGATTTGTAACTACAGATTTTTTTTATTGTTATTGAACAGTACAACCAAACTACTTTCCTTTGTAAAGCTATGGCGCCATCTACTGGACGCTTTGAGGAACAACTTGATTGTTTTCCTCTTCTATTAGCTAAAAGCTCCGTTTGGCCTCATTTAAGCCTTTACTTCCGTTTTATCCCCCATTTAGCCCCATGTTACTCTCATTTTAGCCTCTTTTGTAGCATTTAGCTCCATTTCAGCTTCATTTTAGCCTCATTTCTAGCCTTTAGCTCCATTTTAGCCTCATTTTTAGCCCTTCGGTTTTATCCTACTTTTAGCCCCGGTTTACCCTCATTTTAGCCTTTAGCTCCATTTCAGTTTATATAGACGATACTAAGATCTCTCTGCTTTGGCAGATCGTCAGTACATAGATCGTCTTCACGATCTCATATTGCACACCCCTAGTTGAATATGATAAATTATGGAATATTTTGCCTCAATGCACTCTGCATGTATCCCTCAACCATTAATAAATTTTACAATTATTTATAGGCTGAAACCTTCACGAAACTATTATAAAACAAAGGCTTACACATCAGGTTTTGTGTCATGTTTGTTTTGTGTAAATGTATATGAGGAAGAACTTAAGGCACTTTTGCATAGACCTACAGAACAGTAGTGTGCCTAAAATGTACTACAATGGCACAAAATTGTAGCAGGTTTTGATTTTCCAGCCCGGTTATGATGTTTCTGTTACATCAGCAATGCAAGTCTCTCCCCACAGTTAATGGCTAGTCCTCC
Organism: Brachyalestes nurse; assembly: GCA_037974405.1. Taxonomy (NCBI): domain Eukaryota; kingdom Metazoa; phylum Chordata; class Actinopteri; order Characiformes; family Alestidae; genus Brachyalestes; species Brachyalestes nurse. Next base: position 5,719 of record JBBPCY010073264.1, read on the forward strand.
CAAAACCGTGTTCAAGGAGACGAACCAGCGAAAAGTTTTCCGTCAGAACCGTTTTTTTTTTTACTGTGGTCTTAAAAAATAACTCGTAAAAAAATTAAAGCTGATTAATTAAAACCAGTCTTCGCCAGGGCAGTTTCACAATAGCATTTCTCAGTGTTACAAACTGACTGTATAAACTGGCTCTCTGCACGTCTATCACTACGAAACCAAACCCCTTAATTTTACCCCTTAAAATTACCTTAATCTTTACCTTAATTTCCAGGAAATTAAGGAAAATTAAGGGGAAAGGTGCACAAATTAAGGCTGATTAAGGGGTAAAACTACTGAATTTTGCACTTCCTTTTTAAAATTTGCCCCTTAAATAACCAAAACTCCAGTTTTAATGCCTTATGTTTAGGATTAAGGGGTTTCACACTCATACCTTAATTCCACTTTTAAAGTAAAATTAAGGGATCTGTTTACAAATGAATGGCCACTTAATTCAAATGAAGGAGTTTGGCATATTTTCAGGGGTAAATTAAGGTAGAGTTAAGCACAATATTTTAAGTATATTGTGTTTCATAGGCTATATATAGTGTATAGTGTATCTAGGCTCTTCTCTTTTAAATAAAATATATTTTTCTCTGATTATGCATATTATTTGTCTATTTCTCATCATCACTGTAATAAACTTAATGAACTGTATAAACTTAAAGGTAGCATTTGTCTCTGGTAATGACGTATACCCGCCAAGGGTTCTGATTGGTCACCAATGCTATACGGTTTAAGGTTATATCGCCACCTGCTGCCTTGGCATGCTTTTGACAGCGTTTTTTGCGATTGCGTGTTTTGATATTTTGATAAACGTGCTCATGTGGATTTTTTAAAAAAAACGGAAAATCTTCATTTTTCAGAAATAGCCATGCGTTTGGACATGGCCTTAAAGATAAATTTGTTAGCGTCATAGAAAACTCCTACTAAATTTTTTCTCCAACAGACAGCAGCGCTTGTACTTTGTCAACTTCTCAGTTGTTAGTTTGCATCTCCATTGTTGATTTTCACCTTTCTATCATGCAGAAATATTTTAAGAAGTGGAATGAAGTGATCTTACCTGTGGGGGTATTTTAGAGCATAGGCCGTCGAGACAAACCCTCCAAGGTTATGGCCCAACAGAATCATGTGCTCCACCCCTATCAATTCTCTCCACTCCTCCAGAGATTGGACCCATTGCTCCTCTGCTTCCTGGGCCTGGCAGTCCGCCTTTGGTCGGCTGCTGCGGCCGAAGCCCAGCAGGTCCAGTGCGTATACGGGTCTTCCTGTCTGTGCCAGGGCAGTCAGGTTCTTCACCCACAAGCCCACTCCTCCTCCAAAACCATGCAGCAACACCAGAGGAACCGGGGAGTCCTCCTCCCTGGAGGCTTGGGCTGACGGCTGGGCCTTGGGCTCATTAAAGGCAAGAGTCCAGATGTAGTTGCCATTGGAAATGGGAACATGCCCTCTGGTGAACTGGAGTTTGACAGCTGGGGGTGAAATTGAGGGGTATGTGACATCTGGTTTGTGGTTTTCATGATATGTCATAGTACAATTATGGGTTTCATTTATCTAGGTTTAATCAGAATCACCAACCATTTAAGAGTTACAGGTACTGACTGGAGCCCATGTGTGGATGCACAATTAATTGGCTCCAGCCAATCCCATATATCAACAGAAAAGGCCTTCAGGACAACCAGAGGCCAGATATGGTTTGGACGGTGGACCATTCTCAACACAGCAGGGACACTGACATAGAAGTGATATGGTGGTATGGGTGTATTGGGCACTGCAACACTACTGACGCAACTATTTCTTTACAGTTTTTACCTCAGCATCACTGTTAGGTTAAGGACAGTCCACCACCCAAAAAGATCTTTACCAGCCATGCTTAACGAACACTAATGCTGATCCAGCCAATCAAGGACTGAACAAGTTGTATCTGCAAATATAACTTTATTATATCCGCATAGTAAAATACTACTTTGTGCAATTCAGGTAAAGTGACTGATTCGGCTAAATGACAGATTTGCCTAAAAGTTTAGATGTTCACAGAATTCCTCCTGCCACCGTGATGTACGATAAAACAAAGAAGACCAATTCTACTGCCAGTCAGACATGCCAGTTAAAGCAGGTTTTACAGTCTCAATGATGTTTTGGATCTTGGACAGTCCATCTAGTGCACGTTAACCATAACAGTCCAATAAACGGTGACTGTTCAGTCCGTTAGGCTGAGGATAGTCCCAACATCCAAGAACATCAAGAGCAACTCTGTGAAACTGGTCACTGATGAAAGTCTAAAGGTCTTCAAACTGTTCCTCAGGGCCTAAAAGATGGTCCCTGGCCATTGTGAAAGACCAATAACCAATGAGAGCCAAGCTTAGCTAACACTAATGCGTTTCAAACCGACTGCCTTATTATAGCAGGTCCTGAAAACCCCCACTAGCTGACGTGCAAGACTTGGTTTAAAACAGAACTTTGCAGCAGATTTCCAAAAGGAGGCTGTGTAACTACCACAAAAACCTCAAAAACACACTCCCAACTCACACTGCAGGATCCGGTCCTCTGCTTTCTTAAGGTGGGACGGAGAAGTGGGGCACCAAGAGGGCATCCAGGTAGAGATCCATGAGGATCTGCATTGCACAAAAACATTAAACTGTGACTTCCAGAATTACTGACATCTTTGTAAGGATGAGCCAAAAAATGCTTTACAGAATAATATCCATCCTTAATAAATATTTCTGCAACAAGCATATGCCACAGTTATTGACACTTTGACCTCTGCAATGGATAAAACATCAATAAGAATGTCATCAATTACATTTCTTTATTTTATACATTAGAAGAAAGTGGATCTGCCGTGCATTCGGGAGCATGCCAGTATTCAGTTTTAGCAATATTATTAGCAGTGTGAACCAGAAATGAGTTGTTAAAGGCTATTTTACATTACTGTAACACTGTAAATAAATAAGTTACCTCTGGCTGCACACTGTGACATCCTCTAAAGCTCTTTCCATAGTCAGCCTGTTCACTGCCGCAGCTGTGAGAGAGTGTGTTACAACAGAAGAGGGTGGATCACTGTCCACCCTGTCCCTCTCACCCACTCTCCAAGTTTAAAGGGAAACCCCATTAATCTTTCAAAATTTCAATAATTCAGTGCTTAAGGTAAATGTAAATAGAGTCATTTGATGTCGAATGTGAAGTCTGAGCTCAACATACTTACCCACTCAAAGTTGCTTTATAGTGGTGGTGAATGGAACCAGAAGTTGTGATGTCACAGACACAAGTCATTTTATTTGCTCTGCAAAACTGGTAGTGAACTCACACATATGCCCTACAAAGATCTACAAAGATTTCTTTATGAGTGGCGAGAAACCAGGGGTCGCCAGGGGCCCTATACTACGAAGCGCATTTAACTAGGTCTGACTTAACCCGATGGTTAACTTGACTCCGAACTCGTACTTGACAAATCACGGTTGTCCCAGGTGGCGTTAATCGGTACTACGAAGCGCAATACGACGTAGATTAGTTGAGTAAGTGAGAATTTATCACGGCTGTGTGCGTACCTATAAATGGGGTGCGTTCAACAGCGCAAGTCACCGTTTCAAATCACGGCGCACTCACCGTATTTCACGGAGGAAGAATGTATGATCATCATGCAGGACTACGAGGAGCACAAATCAGTGCTGCAGCGCAAGTCCAACACCACAGTAGCCAATAAAGACGCAGGACTGTTGGAAACACATTGCTGACCGAGTAAATGCGTACATGTGCATTGTCTTATGTTCTTTGTTGAGTATTATTTATTAGACTATTTGGATGTTGTCTGAAAATGAATAAAACACTTTAAATAAATATAGAGGTATATAGCTGTGTCACATGTCAGATGGGCCTTTTAATTAATTTAATACCCCCTAAAGTGCAATTACTGGGAGGTTTTTTCAGATGCAATAGCAGTGGGAAGCGTCCTTGGCTCAAAGAAAGATGTCATATAGAAACATCATTTTAAGTGGTAGGCTCATATATAAATAGTTGGTGCATTGATATTTCTACTCATTATGAGAGATGTTATGTGTCTAGGCTCCAGTTAATAGCTTGTTTCTGTGTTTTACAGTCAATAAGAAAAAGGTTGGTGTGAAGGCAACAGGTGGAGGGCCTACTGAAGCTTTCACACCTGCAGAGGAGTTGGCATTGACCAGCAATAGATGGAGGCCCATTATGGAGGGGTAAAGGGAGGCCTATCATGGAGTGGTAGATGGAGGCCCATTATGGAGGGATAGAGGGAGGCGTCCAGTCAGACCCAGGTGATAGGAATGTCCATCCTTTATGTGCAGGATAATATCAAAATCACTCTGTACAATGTGTACATTTGTGTAGTCATGACATTCCATTTCCTGTGTTGTGTTCAGTGGAGGAGTCTCCTCATAATGTGCAATATCTCATTGAGCTGCTCCACCTGCAGAGCCCAACATCTCCTGTGATCCTGAGGTACAGGTGAGTGTTTGCATGGTGTGAACCATGCTGATGTGACGTGACAAATGTACTCCTTTGATTTTCAGTAGGATGTGGGTGATGAACAGTGTTGGGCAGTAAGTAACGCGTTACTGTAATTTGATTATTTTTTCAGTAACGCTTTATAATTTTAAAATTGGTAATTAGATTACCGTTACAATTCAAGTAACGTTGCATTACTAATAAAATCAAGTTCACA
>JBBPCY010073265.1:0-10438 GCA_037974405.1 Brachyalestes nurse
AGAGAGAGAGAGAGAGAGAGAGAGAGAGAGAGAGAAAGAGAGAGAGAGAGAGAGAGAGAGAGAGAGGGAGAGGGAGAGAGATTAATTAATGATTAATGGCAAACCACAAATCAAAAATAACATTCCAGATCCTGGTATAAAATGTGGAAAGATGGACACCGTGGCACCATATTTGGTTCTGATGTGGTGTTCCAGGCAGAAATAAAAATTATGGTATATTTGCATATGCATTTAGATCCCAAATGTTTCATTTTTAATTATATCCACAGAATGATTTACTACAAATTCTAACACATGTCTGTTTGATTCAGAGGAATGACCTTTATGGAACAGCTTTTGGGAGACAATGGTTATACGTTCGCTATATGCTGTGTCATCTGGGTAACAACATCAAAAAATAACAGAATAACACCATACTGTCAAAAGAAATTAAGTTCCCTTCATTTTCTTTTAATAGCCTTAAACTATATTGTATCCTGTAACAATTTTATTTATGTAAAACCAAATATCAACGTTAAAAGACCAAATACTATAAACAATAATAAAGTTTCTGGCATAAAACAGGTGTTTTACACAAGTACCCACTGGCTCAGTTATACAGACGGTTGGGCATATACTGCTGGATTCAGTGATCCTCATACTTACACAGTGTACACTAAAAGCATAACCTTTAGAACATAAATGTATCTATCTTAATCACTTTACCATGCTTTAAACCCACTAAGCACCCCTCCTGTCTTCTTAAATATTATTAAGCAGAGTGCTTAATCTTTCAGGGGCGTAATTCACGAGATGCTGATATGCCGACAGCAACGTAGTAAGCATCAATGTCAACTGTTCAGCAGATGGCCCAGAGCCACTGGTCCATTACAGGAAAACAGAGCTGGAAGGATGAAGCCTCACTCTCCAAATTAGTGCCAGGCTGCCAGTCTGAAAGTGCAGCCGAGTGCACATCAGCCCACAGTCAGGAGCACTTTACCACCCATAGTAGGAGGGGAATAATACGAAGGGAGAAAACTACGATCGGTAGATTTTAAGGTCCCTTATGATGGACACTATTGTGATTGTACTGAGTTGGGAGGTACTACACGGATGAGTGTGCCACCGTATGAGAAATGGGTCACTAATCTGTGTTGGAAACGACTGCATTATTGGTGTCATTTACTGACTGCGAAAATGAAAAATTGTAATATGTAACTATGGTAAAGTAAGCATGCAGGGATAAAGGCTTTCCATCTGAGATATCCTGTGCGTTCATTGCCACTACATCTATTCTACGTTTGGTGGACTCTGAGGTTAGAGGATCACATCTAAAACTGCCCTTTCTCTGACTCATTCCAAAATTGCCTTTTAATAGTGATTTCATGGCCAATTGCAGATAACTGGTATCCATGATTTGATTAGGTGTATGATTGGAGACAAAAGGACAAAGCCAAGGCAGCTACAGTAAGACCAGGAACTCCCTGTTTGCAGCCCTCTGAGGAGGAGCCTTGTGCTCGCCTCCATCCCTTCAAATGAAATTATGGACAGATAAAATAAAACCAGTGGGGACGTCTGAGCTCAAGCCAAAAACAAAGTTTCCAAATCTAATTAGCAGGTCTTAAAGTGCCCTATTCTTGCCGACGTCGGTCAAGGCTTTGCACAGGCTGATGCTGGTGCACAGGAGAACCGTTCGGGACAGCAGTGAAAGCTATAAGCAAATATACTGTCCTGGCGGGAGGAGTCGGGTGCATACAAGAAATCAAGACAGATATAAACGGCAAAGATTTGTAGCACTGGCTACGGTCACCAAGAGATGTTGCTAAGTAACAAAAAAATAGGTTCTGGGAGCACATTTTTGTCACCTTGCTGTTTTCAGTTACTCTGCAAGACAAACATACCCCACCCTCCCTCCCTCTGGGCGTCTGAACCACCTCTGATATGTAAACCCAACCCACACTGTCTGCACACAAAACACACAGCACTGGAGTCTGTAAATTACATGTGTGGCGGCCTGTCACTATGTTCACAGAAACCAGCAATTTATTGCGATCAGAAGGTCCAAATACAGCATGATTCCTATAGTCGGAAGCAGGGATACAAGAGGGGTTGCAGATTGTTTACCTGCTAAAAAAATATTTAAACATAGTCTAAGCATAGTGAAGACCTATGGGTGCTTGTTTTAGGGTGGGGTTTGTGTTTCTAGTTTATGTTTAAATAGCATATTTCCAAAACCTGCTGCAGTCATGCACCATTACACAGTCATTACACAATTTGGTACCTTCTCCAGATATAGTCAGCAGGCCGAGACATGTTTGGAGTCTAAGTTTTGCTTCTTTGGTTTAGCGTTGGAGCTGTGAGGCCAACAGTGCTGTCCAACCATTTTTTTATCTTTTACATTTATGGCATTTAGCAGACGCTTTTATCCAAAGTGACTTTAATTCCCTAACTACAGGGGACAGTCTCCCTGGAGCAACTTGGGGTTAAGGGTCTTGCTCAGGAACCCAGTGGTGGTGTGCTGAAGGTACCAATGACCTCTTGGTCCAGAGGCGAATGTCCTACCCACAAGGCCAACACCATTTTCTACACACACACCTCCAAAACCTCCCCAAACTGTGTTTAGCTTTACATCAAGGTCTCACATACATGTAGATGTGATTTATGACACATTACTGTGAGCTTTTGAAAATGAACCAAAGTTCATTGATACTGAGAGCCATTTCATTCACAAGGGATGATGCGGGATCAGATTCCTTTTATTTATGACAGCAATTGGCACAAAACTGATCAGCACCCTCACTCTTCAGACCCTCTCGTCTAAAAAGGCTGCGTGACTTGTTTGACTACATGATAATCTTATATATAATGTCACATACTGTGTTCTAAACCCCATAGACAAGTCTGCACCACCTTAAGTAGGAGTTTGAGCAGGATGAGAAGTATTTCGGGGGGGTATATAGTAACAGATAAAAAGTGGGTACCTTAGGCATGTTATTTTTATCATTTATTTATTATTTTATTGCAATTTCAGCATATTTCAGTGTAAATCCCTAAGTAGAACGCCATTAGTAAATGAATCAGGTTGGATTTCTGGTTGAGGGTAGCTGTTTCTAAGAAGGCAGTAAATTGATGCAAACTGACTAGGAACTCAAAAGAACAAAACAACTCCTGCACACAGTAAGGAAGCAGACTGCAGGTCTTAGTAGGGTGCTTCCTGCTAATTATTGAACCATATAAATCACTGGTGCCATTTACAACCATGACTCATTCGTTAACAACTAAGAGCTGTAAAACTGAACAGCTGCTGGGATCTTTTTCCACATGTTAAGGTGTGCTTTAGAAATGACTAGAAAGGAGACAGTGCTGTGCAGTTTTGGCACTGTAAGCTTCAGGAACACAAGTAAAGAACTAGCTAATTAACATATCATCATATATCATCATATGAGTACATGGTACACATCATATAGATGTATATGTCAAGTACATGTGATTTTGAAACAAAACAGAAACATCCAATCAGCTACTTGTTGCTTTGACTGCATGCTCTTTTGCATCCTTTTGTATTTCCATTTGGGTCTCTACTGCTCCTATTAACACTCTAAGCATGAAAAAAAAAAGAAGATTTTGGTGTCAGGAATCATATGCTTCTATGAGCCGTTTGGACGGCTCCCTTATTCTGACGTCAGGATGCATAGAACCATCCCTCACCTGTTGAGCGCCCACATACTAGATTAGTTGAAGATCCGGCATTTTTGTCTGCTGGTTTTACGAGCATGCATAAGACGCCAAGCACTACGACTAAAGGCAAAGGCAAGCCACACACGAAGTGTTGTGTTCATCTTGCTCTGGGTCAAACATATAGGGCTGGATAGCACCTCTGTTTTCTGCCATTTTCACATGTGGTAAACACGCAGCGTAGGCATGGGATGCTTGGGGCATGGCCAGCAACAGCTTATTTGCATAAAAGTGACAGAGCCCTTAAACGGCTCATTTTGAACGGGACTGAAACTGTCAAGAATAGAGCTGGTGAGATATCTTCATGTGAGCGTGATATTATGCAGAGAATTTCATGAACATGTTTTGTACAGCCCATAGACCTATTATAACTTGTTTAAAAAGAGGTATAATAGGTCACCATTAATAAGTATCACCAACAGACACAAGACAAACATTGACCCAGATCTTGCTTTGGTTAGAGGACGTATCAGTATAAAATGTGCTGTGTGGCATGAAAATTACCCATCATATCTGCTGTTGTGGTATTGGACCACAGAAATGATGTTGGTTTTCACAAAGTAGCAAACACACATACAGTACAAGTCCATTTACATCCATTGCTAAGTGACTTAGGCTAAAGTGTGTTTCAACCAACACTAAAATTCGGGTTACATTACTGTCGTAGGAACGGATCTGCGTCGTAACTCGAGGGCCCCCTGTGTAACCCCTCCCTAATTATGTGCAAGTTTAGTACGGAGTTAAGGTAAGTGAGAGCACTGAGGGTCACCTTTAGTGGCAATGACCTCGACCAGGACAAGGCGGAGGCTGCGGCAGCGAGCGTCACGTGCAGGCAGCACACACAGCACGAGCAGGCGCGAGCAGCAGCGCAGAAACTGCAACTCATCTTCAGGACTGCGCAGACACGGGTGCAGTGGAAAGGGCCTTGGTGACTCCTCCTGCCTAAACGGGGAGGGAGGGGGTGGTTAAGCAGCACCACAGGAAGCGAGGAGGGGAGGATGAAGTGATGTAGAAAGGGAATGAGTAAGAAGATGGATGGAAAGAAGGGAAGGGGGATGCAAGAATGGGAAAGAGAAACAGAAAAAGGGTTAGACACATAACTGCATTTTTATTTTTAGAGGACCTTTCCAAAACTATTTAGCCTAAAGTAGAGAGCAGACCCCAACAATGTAGTACTGTAGTAACACACGAGTAAAACAAAGAAAACAGAAAACAATACAGAACAGTATTAATGACAACAAGAAAAAAAAAAAGACATAGGCTTTTGAGAAATCCCAAAACTGAAAAAAAGAAATTAAATAGGAACAAAGGCCGAAATGCAGCAGACACTGAGGTAGATGGACAACACAAGGCTGAGTGGTATTGATACAATTCAATATCACATTAATTTTTTCAATTATAAATGCTAATTAATGATATTTAAGTTAACTTTATGGTTATCTCGGTGTGTGTTGTAGCTACTGAGGGTTCTGTCAGATTCTGTGCACTGAAACTGACCAATCAACAGAGTAGAAAAACCCAGGTTCTACAAGAAATGCACTTGACCGATCCAAGCCATTGCAAGTCAAACATTTTGTAAAAATGGCTCGTGTAACATAGCCTGCTAGTACAGTTAATACGTTTTACGTTTTAAAGGTACACGACATTCACATTCCCAGTGGAAAGGGTCAATCCATGCCAGTTCATCCAGTCCTGTAGCTCTACTCTACTCTGCATACTTGTTTAATTCTGGATTTTTCATCATTATGAATTATAATTTATTTTTTTTGTGATTCTTTGTATGCCTCAGCAATGACTGATTTTTTACTGGTTTTCGTTGAAATGAACACTAAACTCCCACTGGGAATTTGTAACATGTTTTCATGTAAAACAGTTGTTACTGAATGTTTCACAGAATCTTAACATTTCAAAACAAGTTTTCCCTTTTTTTGCAATTAATTTAGAGCAAAGTGTTTTGCTCCTGCCTAAAAAATTGTAACAGTACAGTGTTTTTTTTTCCTGACAGTGCATTTATATTTCTGGTTAGCTCTGTTGCTAAAGGTCTGAGTATCTTGCCGCAGATTTCAAAGCCTTCAAGTATTTAGTCTTATTTATTGAACGTCGCATTGATTGCATTTTCGCACATGGTGGTTGTGTTAGGGTTTATCTGGTCTTTGTGCTGTTTATCTTTACATCGATGTCATGCACTGTCCAGCTGTTTAGTCATGTGTTTTCATCATATGCACCTTGTGGACTTGCCTTGTAACACAGCTGGATAAAGCATGAAGTTATTAAAGCTTTTACAACTATTAGAGCGTGAGTAGCATTCGAAAGGAGGAACTTAATTTGGAAAAAAATGACAGTTATGTTATGAGGAACATATAAAAAAAGCAACAGGGGTGCTATAAAAGACACTGAATAAATAAGGCAAGGCAGCAGTTGGTATGAAACTGGTTCTTCATGTCATGAATGATGAATAACAGCACATCCCACCTGGTTCTGCTTAGCAAAAACACACCATGCTACTTAATTTAATTTGTAAAACAATATACATTATATATATATATATAAAATATGAAATGAGGAGAAAGTGGAATAAAAGAAAAATGGAGAATCTCAAGAGAAAATAGGGGAGAGGGCAATAGAGGAATATTCAGAGTTTGCTTTAGACTTCCACTCAGCTAATGAGCCCTTCTGATCGATCGCTGAAAGACAGAAAGTGGGATGAAGACATGATGGGCAACGGCACTGCAGAAATGAAGGCCTCCTGTGTGTGTGTGTGTGTGTGTGTGTGTGTGTGTGTGTGAGTGCGCGTGTGTGTGTGTACCGAGGCTGCAGTACTGATGACGTTAATCAATCATGTCCACAACATTGCCATAACCAAGACCCGAACGACCCAGAACAGTCTACTCCCAGTGTCAGTACATTAGTGATCCTAAATTACACAAGGGACTGTTTTTATTCCACAAGCTGGAGAAGGAAAGAATGAACAGCAACTGGGCGTTTATCTGGATTCTTAAAATATACGGGCAAGCTTTTCTCCTATGAATCACAGCTCCATCTAGTCAACGAGATGTGAAAGCTAATCCAGCAGAGAGTTTATTTCAATTCCGCCAAACCCCAAGTTTAGTCGCCTTGCTTTCTTGAGCAACTCAAAGGCAGGAGAACACATTAAGCAGAGCGTAGAGGATGAAGAGAAATCCTCACATCAGAAATCTGATGAAAGCAAAAGCCTGAACATCACATACATCGCCGCACAAAAAAAACATCCTATATGGATTCTTTGATTTCCTCTTTAAAATGCTGATGTATTAATTGACACTACAGTCTGTCTGAGGAAATGAAAAAGGCTGCCTTGATTAAACTCAAGGTTTGAAAACTTACAGGTTAAGTTCAAGAGATATATGCGCTGATGGAAAGCGTTACACGTCCTGCTGAAAACTAGTTCAGTGGCAAGAGTCACACAGTCTTGAAAATGAAGGACCCAGAAATAAATGCCCCATACAATTCTTTCATTAGCCTCACTGGACAGACATCATCAATAACTATAGGCATCAAAGTCTTCTTGCCCTTGTTGTTCTCATCACCACAGCCTTCATTGTTAATTGGAGGTTACACTCTTTCGAACCTGCTGTACTTGGGCTGTAGCCCAGGACTGATGACAGTAAATTGAGAAGGTTGTACAAATGCAGTTTATGATCAGTCTGAAGCAAGGCAAAATAAAATAACCTGATCTTTCCTATTATAACAATAAATCAGACTTTCCTTAAGGGAGAACGCAGAACGTAGAATTCTCATACCATCACAGCTGAGGGGCCTCCATTTCAAGAGGACAGTGACAAAAACTGCAGCTATAACTAAGTTATATGAGGCACTACTATATGATTTTTTTTTTTGGTATTAAAAACAAAGTAAACTCTGAATTCCAAATCCAAGGAAGGGGCTCATGAACTTCATATTAAATTATAATAAAATGTGGATTAATAATTAATCAAATATTAATAATAAGCGTGAGCAAGGAAAATCCAATGTGTCAAATTGAAAGCTTAACTCTTCTAAGTAACACATAATGCAAAATTAATCATTCAGATGATATTTAGGACACGGGCTGACTTAATCAAAATACAAAACCTAACGCTGCCCCTGGAGTGCCATACCTGGCGTTGGCAGCCTTGAGGTCACAGAAGTGGGCATGGAGGGTCTTGACAGTGTCGTTGCAAACCACATTAACCACGTCCACCTCAGACAGACGAACCCGCAGCTGCTTAATCATCTCCCAGAAATCTTCCGACAGCATCTGATACAGCTGCCCCTCATCTCGGCTCAGGGGGGTATACCACGACAAGATGTAGTCCCTGTAGCAATAGTCAAAGACTAGAAGAGAAGAGAAGAGAGGAGAAGAGAAGAGAATTTTACTGTCATTCAACTGTCATTTTGCATACAAAAGCACCTCTAAAATAAACATATTATAAACATACAGTAAGCACACGACCTAAAAACATTTTCTTATCTGAAATCTATCATTGTTAATCGCACCATTAAACACAGTACACCAGCATTCAGGACACCAATCCATGTAGTACAGCATCATTTTCCATAAACATTTTATAGCTCCAGGCATCCTGACTGAAATGAATCAAATCAGACCTGATGGGCAGGTCGGCCATGTTCTAAAGAACAAAAGAAGAAGGTGGCGTTACTACCAGGCGGCGGTAAAGCGTTAAGCCAAAGAACAATAAGTGAAATGATTAAAATTGCACGTTATTGTATGTTACAAATAAAGGATGGTGTGTGTGTGTGTGTGTGTGTGTGTGTGTGTAAAATGTATGACATATCACAACTGCAATATAAAGCAAAATGGCATACAGTAATCCCTCGCGTTTTGCGGGGGTTACGTCCCAAGAGCACCCGCATATAATGGAAAAACCGGCTAAAAAAAAAAAGGCTAAAAATACCAATTTAACATAAAGACATTTCATTTTAAACTCAGGTTAATGCATTACCCTTAAAAAAAATGTAAAGGTAAACCCGTATTCGCCTCTTTAATTTAAGTTCCCCACTGAGATATGCAACTCGGAAGGTCGCTGGTCAAAAGAATTGGGACACCGCGGCGAGGTAAACAACTCCCGATCCGCATAAAACTGGGGTTTTACTGTTTTGAGTGTATCATATAGCCCAACCAAGCAAAATGTGGCCTCTACCTATCAACCACTATATCAGAGCTGCACAGAAGAACTAGACCTGGACACGCGCTGCATTCAGGGCACAAGAAGGCCACCATACGGCTAACACACAAATACTCAAGCTGTGCAGCCACCAGTACATCTATACAAAGCCAGAAGAGACCAGTGAAAACAACCTTCAGTGCCTCTCATGTTTACCTGCACAAGTGCCAATACTCTTTAATATGCCACTCCAGCTGCTGGGCAGGTCTGATGGCCCTCTGAAGCCCTGTTTTCAGCCCCATTGGCTTCAAGTTTAGAGCTACATTAAGCAGAGAAATGGGGCTGTAAGAGAGATGCAAACAGCCCTGCAGAGACAGTCTGGGAAGAGCAGAAGGACTCTGTTCCAAGTGACATATGGCATGAGGCTGGTACCATTGCAAACTACTGCAACAATTCTGTAGGCACTCGACTCCTGAGCTCATCTTTGAGCATTCGAAACCCTGGTTACCACAGCACATTTTTCAAAAGCTGCGCCAACCACTCGTTTTGGCAGCGACCTCTTTTTCTTGCGTCCTGGTTCTCAGCAAAATATGTAACTCTGTGACTTCCTCTCATAAGCAGAACAACATCTTGCTGAAGAATCAATCCTCTTTTTACAATCTTCAGATAAAACTGCAATACTATTTCAATAACAATCAGACCAAGATTTTGACAACTCTTATCTCAGTTTTGTCCTTTATCCCAGTCTCAAAGGTACTAGGCTAATGACCCAAACACCGCTATTATAATGTAAAGGTTTCCATGTCCCTGGTCAAATGACAGGTTTAGTTGATTTTTTAAAGCTTTAATACACAAAACTACAGACCCTGTTATTTTTATTTTTCCTGCCATTTTTAAAGCCCAATTTCTATTTTTATGCTGAATTCAATACATCGGGAAAAAATAATTGAAGACATATTAAATGCACTTTAATCTTTGTATATTCCATTCATTATTTTTGAATGTTAAATTCAGCAAATACAAATAATTGCGCATCAAAGACGTTTAGAGAACTAATAATTAACAGAAAAAACATGCAATTTATGAACTATTCACATTGCATACTGTATATTATCATAAAGCTAGTGGTTAAAAAGTAATAGATGTCTGTGCCACATCACTACCTGTGAGCTATGTTTGAGGTGAGGGGAAAATGGTGTAAACGTGATTATATGTTTAACCCTGCCTTTCACTGAAGCATAATGAACACAGAACCTCACTATAATGTGACATTCTGAGGGAAAGTTCTTCAAAACAGCTGTGAATGTACTGAGGAATGAAAAGAACTAAGAAGGATGAGAAAATTCAACACTGTCTCTTTAGCTGCCACACTGTCACCTCCTCCTCCTTCAGTGTGAATGAGTCATGCTGGAATGGTAGGGTGCATGCTTCCATGCTTCAGGGACTCTCACACTGTTTATGCCTGTGAGGCAGCCCTTAGGCCTCAGAAATAGAGAGTGTGTGTGTGTGTGTGTGTCAGTGTGAGAAAGAGAGAGAGAGAGAGACACACACACACACACACACACACAGGTGTGCTTGTA
>JBBPCY010073266.1:0-10438 GCA_037974405.1 Brachyalestes nurse
ATCACACACACACACACACACATATATATATATATATATATATATATATATATATATGTGTGTGTGTGTGTGTATATATATATATACATGTGGAACCAGCAGCCAGCAGTCCACTGCCCAACAGCAGCAGAAGTGTGCACAGTGAGGAAGTGTTTAAGAAGCATAAATTGTATTTAAGAGACACATCATCTTTCTGTAGCTAGCCTGTAACACCCACAATCACACACACACACACACACACACATACATGTACACACCCAAACCCCTACACATACACACACACATACACATCTTGCTCTTTCTCTAGAAACACACATACCCTTCCTTTTCCCACACACATACACGCCCCTCAGAATAGTGAGGTGGTGAAGACAGTTAAGGAAATGAGACCCTCGTTTCCTAGTCTTTCCACAGGATGTCTGGCGAACATCGCTGCAATGTATGTCATCTATCCCCTGCATCAGTGCCCAGGCAGAGCAGTGAGCCAGGGGGTTGATACTTGGGTCTTCCTGGGGAAATAGCAGAACAGAGACATGCCCATGCTAGACTGTTTGCTCAGGTCTGTCATTTAAGCACCCCTATATGCTCTTGTGTTCAATCAAAACAGAACTTAAGCAAATATGCAAGAGCCTAAGTGGCATGATTGGTCAAATATAGAGTGTGAAATATAAATTCTGAGACCCTCTTACTGACACTTCTGTTCAATTTTATTTCAACCAGCACCTCCAAACCTGTCGGCAAGTATTTCTTGTTTTGTTTTGTCCCTCGCCACAGCAAACATTTTGATGGGAGGTACCCTCATTTGCCAACAAGTTCTTTGCACACTGATCAAACATATCACATACATTTTAATCTAATTAGGTTGTAGTTTTTATAAGTCATTTTTAGGACTGAAATCCCACTGGACTTCTTGAAATCCCTCCCCAAACAATTACTGGATCATTGCCCTCAGAAACCTTCAATTGACAATGAAGGGCACGACCGCATTAGGTTGCTCTGTTATGACCAGTAAAGGGTCAACAAGAGGTTAATTGTGCTATACTGGACTACCATCTGACACAAGCTGTCACCATCTTACAGAAGGAATCATGCTCGGGGATGAACACTCACAAATTCTGTCGCTGAAGCATGCGGCAACTTAATTCATTTTTTATTTGGATTCAGATAGCACGTTGTCACAGCAAATGAGTCTGTAATGAAAACACATGTAGCCACACTCTGGCCAATTAAAGATAAAAGCTCAAAGTGCCGAGAATCAATCAAGAAGATAAACCCACAGCACTTAAGAGATGAACAAGTTGCCTTTTAGTTGTTCACTTAGAATTTTTTTTTCATGTCTTTGACGAGTTTTTTCTCCTTCTCTTTCTTCATCTACTATTTAGAGAAATGCAATCACAGGAGGTAATGACAGCATGTCAATGAAAAATGACAAGGGCAGAATCATTAAAACACATAGGGTGTTGGTTAAGTTGATCAGATAAATCTGAGATAGTTTAATCATAGCTTGCTATCCATAATTAGCTATGGTTTGTCTGGGGTCATTTATTTTATGTCTGTTCTCATTTTTGCTTATGAAAGCTGTGAAAAGGTTAAAAAGAAATGATGACCTGTGAACAACTGCTACTGATAATAATAATAATAATAATAATAATAATAATAATAATAATAATAATAATATGCTTGTTGGCATTTTCAGATTGAGCTGATGCTCAGTGTTTGTTCTACCATGTAGTCTTGAGGTAAAGGTTAACAGGGTTTAGCAAGGTTTTGCTAATCCTGGCCTGACCTGTTTGAATGTTTTGTCACATAAAGTTGTTTTTAAGCTTCCAGGATCCAGGTAAAAATACAAAAATACAAACAAAGCCTCCCATTTGGCTAACGTCTGGTTGAACTCAGGCCAGATACGTGTGTTTCTATTGCCAAGAAGCTATTAAATTTACTTTCCTCTGTGAACTGAGCATACCATGACACAGAAGAAAACAAGCATGAATTATAGAAAGGTAAAGCTCTCCTAGTTTACAGCATGAATGGGCGAGAAATCTAGAGCCTAGGAAGGAAAAGGCAAATAAAGAAGTAATTTCCTCTTGGGGCGCTTTACTTACATGACATGCACTATGGCTTTAGGCCAGAGAGTTCAAAATAAACACACTGAGGCTGATCCATAATGAACAGAAATTTTAAACAAAAGGAAGAGATGTGAGTTTGGAGATTTTAGCATCTCTGTTCCATTTCAAGCCTGTTAGCCAGACCAGCTGATTTTTTATTTATTTAACATTGACCATATGTTCTATAAAAAATGTTCTGTCACCTGACTTTCCTCAACAATCAGTCATCCCACAGTACTCTAAGAGGTGGTAATACATAATGACTTTGCAAGTTAGGTTAGGAAAAGTTTCTGGCATTCATTTGTTTTTTTTAGGGGTGCCGGATTAACTCGTTAATTTAGATCAATTAATCACAAAAAAAATAGCGCGTTAAAAAAAGCTGATCAATTGCATGAAGGAGGAGACGAGAATGCCCTGCTTGGCCCAGTGAACAGCAATTTGTTGAGTGAAACCCCCAGAGGCCGAGTGCAGTGCATGCTCCCATGCACCCCCGGGAAAACACTACGCTACAGCTATCCTCCCCCACCCCCATTCCAAACCCTTCAACAGTGCACCCCACCAACCCACACACATTAAAATGCTTAAACTGCACCTCATAGATGGATTTAGTTTTTAATCGCTTGAAACCCCTAGTTTTTATTAGTAACTGCCAATGTTTTCATTCACTGGCAGAAATTCCGGAGCATTTTTCCGATGCTGAGCAAGGGTTAACATGTGCTTTCTTTGTGAAGAATGCTTCTTTCCAAAATGCTGCTAATTTCAACATCTTTTAGCGAAGAAAGCTATCTTCTTATTTTGTAACATCAGCTAACGCTTTGTGCGGGGATGCGGGGTGGTGGTGGTCTCCTACCACCATTAGAGAGAAAGCCCAATAGTACCCTCTTGGACTCCTGGACACAGATGGCTGTTGCCTTGCCAGGGAATGAACTTGCGACCTCTTGATGATAGGGCCAATGCTTGCATCGCAGTACACAGACTAATCTGTGGAATTAACCAAGTACATTTAAGTAGATTTATTGTCATTTCAAACACACACACACAGTACACGGTGAAACTAAACAATAGTGCAACACATAAGCAGAAACAGACTACAAGTGCAGACAGGACAAAAGTGTGTCCAAGCAAAACACTAGAGCAACGGAACAACCAAACAAGGCAATATTTAGTAGAGTCAACAATAGCTACAGTACTGGTCTAAATGAATACAGTATTATGACAGATACTGTATTCTAGCAGCAGAGGGTTGCATGTGCAAAAATGCAGAACAAAAGTAGACAGCAATAAATATTAAAATGAGAGAATGTGCAGTATATTAAATAGAAGGGTATTTAGAGAGGTAATTAAACTTAGAGTTGTTTTAGTTGTTTAAGGCAGAATATATGTATATGCAGTGTGTATGCATTGTGTTTGGAGGATTAGTGGGAAGTTCAGTGGAAGGGTGTGTAGGTGGTGTGCGTGTTGGGGGGTACAGTTTATGTTTCAGTTCTGGTTGAGGAGTCGGATGGCCTGAGAGAGGAAACTGTTTCTCAATATGGAAGTGAAGGCCTGTATGCTACGGAACCTTTTACCAGACGGGGACAGGAAAAAGAGGGTGTGTGAGGGGTGAGTGGGGTCATCCACATTGCTGGTGGCTTTGCGGATGCAGCATGTGACGTAAATGTCTGAGCCAGAGGGGAGATAGACTCTGGTGATCTTCTCAGCTGTTTTTACAATCATCTGGGAGGTGAGGGTGGGTGCATTCACCTCAGTCTCCACAGGAAACTTGGTGTTGGAGCCATTGTTGAGGGTACATGATAGGTTCTCTGTGATGTGAACACCAAGAAACGTGGTGCTCTGGACAGTCTCCAATTAGGAGCCGTTGATAATCAGCGGGGAGTAAACATGTTGCACCCTCCTGGGGTCAACATTTGTTTTGTTTTATCCACATTCAGGGACAGGTTTTAGCTGTGCATTGCTGCACAGTCATTTGTCAGCAGTGTGAAAACAGAGGGCTAAGCACACAGCAGTGGGGGACTCCTGTACTCAGTATGGTGATGCTGGAGATGTTGCTCCCTATCCTGACTGACTGAGGTCTACCACTCAGCAAGTGTGGTAGGATCCAGTTACAGAGAGAAGTGTTTAGGCCCAGCAGTCTCAGCTTCCCAATCAGATGCTGAAGGCTGATGGTACTGATTACTGAACTGAAGTCTATGAACAGCATTCTCAAATAAGTGTCGTTTTTGTCCAGGTGGGTGAGGGCCAGGTGAAGGGTGGCGATGATGGCATTATCCGTGGAGTAGACCATACACAAACTGAAGGGGGTCCAGTGAGGAGGCAGCTGTGCCTCATGCACCTCATGACAAGTCTTTTTATGAGCCTCATGACAAGCCTCTCAAATGACTTCATAATAAAGGATGTGAGTGCAACAATAGTCACTGAGGCGTGATACTCATGACTTCTTTAGCATGGGGATAATGTTGGTGGTTTTGAAGTACACTGGAAGGACAGAGGTGATCAGAGAGATATTGAAGAACATCTGCCAGCTGGTCTGCACATCCTCTGAGCACATGACCAGGAATGTTGTCTGGCCTGGCAGCCTTCTGTGGGTTGACTCTAAACAGAGTTGTCCTCATATCAGTCATGGTCAGACAGAGCACCTGATCACTGGGAACAAGATGGTCTTCCTCACTGCCAAAGCGTTTTGGGCTTCAAACCATGCATTTAAGTGATTCAGTGCATCTGGAAGGGAGGTCTTACCATCACAGGCAGGTGGAGATGCCCTGACACAAGTGATGTCCCCAGTGTCCTTGAAGTGGCTGTGGATTTTCTGGGCACGTGTGTTCCTTGCTGCTCTGATAGCCCTGGACAGGTTGGCCCTTGCTGTTCTCAGGGTATCCTTATCGCCTGATCTGAAGGCATTGTCTTGGGTTCTCAGCTACGTGCACATCTCTGCAGACATTCACGGCTTCTGGTTGGGGTGTGTGGTGATGGTCTTGCAGACAGTAACATAATCGATGCACTTACCAGGTGGGAGTCTCCCTAATCACATCCCAGACCGTGTGATCAAAGCAGTCTTAAAGAGCAGAGATGGCACCAGGTGACCAGATCTTAGTCCGCTTATAAACAGACTTGGCAGGTCTGACGAGTGGTCTGTATGCTGGGCTCAGCATGACAAACATGTGAGTAGCTGAGGTAGAGGCGGTGCTCAGCACAATACACGCCAGTGACACCGTAAACAAAGTGGATATCAATGGATCTTACTAGTCCCTTGCATTGTGTGTGTGTGTGCCTGTTTATGTGTTCTTCTGAGGTTGGCCTTTGTTTTCCAGCTATGATTATGGATTTACTTGTATTAAACATCTTCCTGTCTGCAAGATCTTTGCAAGCATTTTGCCTGTGTTTGGCACTGGACAGATGTTTAGACTGACTGATATTTTAAGCTGATTTCTGATTTATTTATTGTACACTGGAAGAACAGATTGTTTAGGTGATGCTAGGCTGCTGCACTGAAATATTTGCATTTTATTCATTTACATCTATGGCATTTAGCAGACACTTTTATCCAAAGCAACTTTGGATAAAAGTGGGACAGTCTCCCTGGAGCTACTTGGGGTTAAGGGTCTTGCTAAGGAACCCAGTGGTGGTGTGCTAAAGGGAGGCTTTGAACACATGACCTCTTGATCCAGAGGCAAGTATCCTACCCACTCAGCCACCAGCACCTCATATAATCTGATTTGTTATGTGAAAAGGTCAGTAAAGTTGGCCTCATTGTTCTTAGAGTCATTTAATTTTGCAATGACAAAATGGCAGATGCTTTCTGGAAAGCTGATTTTGTTTTAGTAGTGCTATTCTTGTCCAACAAATGCTATCTATGTTCCAGGGATTTCCCCACCTGTCTAAAATACAAAATTAAAGCATCTCAATGTACATGATGAACTCATTAAATACCATGCCAAAATGCTCCTCTGTGATTCAACAGTCTATCTTTGGGAATTACAGTTTGACAGCTTTGTTTACACACCAGTGTCCTAAACCTCAGCACTGGTTTTCAGCAATGCTGTTTTTATTTATTTATGTTTATTAACAATCCACTTTAGAATAATTTTATATTTTGAGTCATTGTCTTGACTATAAACCAGATCCACACTTTCTATAATGTCTATAACTCAGATCCAGTAACTTATGTTGTGGTCTGACTACAGTCATCATTTGATGCAGAGACTCCTATTAAACCTTCTTTTAATGTTGTCTCTCTTGTCATGTCCTGGCAGGTGGTATCCTGTTAATGTCATGTTTGGCTTGCTTAATGGATTTTTGGCTTGTGAATTTGGTCAGTGAAAGTATCTTTTGGAAACTGTGGTTTGCAACTGTTCTTTGGTTCATTATTCCATATGTTATAGATATTTGGGAGCGTATCGTGATTAGTATTTCAGCTTCCCAGGGTAATTGATAATGAATTGATCATATCTTAAAGAACACATGGTGAACCTCCTTTACACTTTTGTGGTTTAACTTACTGAAGATTGTTTGTGTATCTCAAACTTTCTTCAGAGAAAGTCTGGAAAAGTGCCTCCTCTTGAGACATGGGGATCTCCTTGCAGAAGGCCAAGCCCTTGAGGAGAGAAACCCCTACTATCAATCACATCCTCTCATCACTACCCTATTAAAAATTAATGTGCAGAGGCATGAGTGGCATTTCCCTGGACTTCCTGACAAAATGAACAGCATAAATAAGAAATGATCATTTTCAAGCCAAGAGGCAGAAATTTCTCTCCAGCATCTTTTGACTAATTCACTGAGAAAAAAAAGAAAAGGACTGAGCATCCCTCCTCTTATTCTCATTTCAGGTCTAAAGCCACCAAATCATTGTGCCCCATTTCTCAGTATTAAGCATGAAATCTGCACCTGTGGCAGTTGCATTCTACTGTTTTTAGGAGTACTACAGATCACTAAAATATTATTACAGTTTTGCACTGTAAGATTTCACAATGTTATGCTTTTGCAATGCAATGTGCATCACCTATGCCAGCAAACAGAAGCCTTTACACCAGAACACTGCTTTGAGAATTTGATTCAGTTGCAACAGCATTAATGAGGACAGTTAAAAATGGAAGATTAGTTCTGGTACTCCAACTCATCCTGAAGTTCATATTCAGGTTCATGTGCTAAGGGCTTTATACCACTCTAACGGACACTTTGTATTGGGCATGGTGACCTTAGGCTCATGTGCAACAGCTTCAGAGCCCCCTATCCTGCTGACAATTATTTTTATTGGAGATGCAAGCAATAGCCAGTTGTGTCATCAATAGGTGCACCCTTAAAGTTGCACCCTTAAGTATCTGAATACTTTAATTACTTTAATCACTTTAATTATTTTTTTAAGTCTATGAATTCTTTGAACTTTAAATAATAAATCTTTCATTTCATATGTTCCGGACAATAATAAAAGTGCTCAGCTGATCTGGAGCTTATGTGTTAGAATTCAACATAATTCTGCATTTGAAGTGCTACACTAAGAGACTGGATAAATGCACAGTACATTACAAACATGCACATATCACTATACAATAACCAAATACCTGTCTGAAGAGTGAAGCCTTCTTTTAGTAAGTCTTGTCTCCCAGTGCACAGTTATGAAGGCTGTATTGAGGGGTTTGGGGGCGTGTGCCGGATGCAGAGGGAGGCTGATACAGAGAGAGGTCAGGGCTGAGGCACAGTGCCATTCATCCGCATCTGTCTTCCTCTGCTGTGTTTGGGTCAGAGGGCATGCAGGGTTACCTCTCATTGCTGCTGTGACTTGGGGAGGTACACAATGTATCGTTATCGTTACATATACATAATTTCAGAATGGAGTATACCAGAGATGTGCCCTAGTAGACTTAATCGCCGGCTGTCTGATTACATAATGAAATAGGTGCATTCTCCAAAGGTTCTTCTTAGCTGTTAGGAATATACTCACTCAATAGAGCTTTGATCACACTAAGTGAGGGTGTGAAAAGGAGACTCTTCCTAAACGTCCAGAGTTAGCAAGGCCTATTGTGCTCTTCTTGAACTCCTGGCCACAGATGGCAATGGCATTGTTAGACGACTGTGCCACATCGGGTTTGATAGTTCTATTAATGGCAGCCCGAAATGGGAATGCTTTCTCCATAATAATCATAAATATAAGTAAACTGTCAACTGTTAAAAAAAAATTGAAAGAAAAATAAATCCAAAATAATATAGCTTGCAGCTAACTTTGAAGCAGCGAGTGCATGTTATAAATAAAAAGGTGGAATAAAAGGGAAAATGCCAAAAATAATGTATGGTTGTGTAATACAGGATGAGGAATGCAAAATGTTTGTGCAACCTGCAAGGGTTAAAGAAGTTTCTAAACACAACTTTTGAACCCTTTAGCCTTAATTAATTTCTTGGTCATTGACAGCTTAAATGCAATCCAGACTCTAGCAGTCAGCCACAAAACTAAAAACACTGACAGTTGACATGAATTACATTGATAGTCTAGTTTTAGTGGCACCAGTCAAGGGGTGGACTAAATTAGGCAGCAAGTAAACAGACAGTTATTGAAGTTAATGAGTTGGAAGCAGAAAAAAACGTGTAAGGATCTGAGCAACTTCAACAAGGGCCAAACTGGCTAGACAAGCGGGTCAGTACATTTCCAAAAGGGTAGGTCTTACTTGTATACAGCGATAAGTACAGTACCAAAAGTGGTTCAAGGAAACACAACCATTATGTGCCATTGGTACCCGGGACTCACTGTGAGGTCTAAACCCACACAAAAGTAACTGTAGCTCAGATTACTGAAAAACGAGTCTCCTGCCTATAATAGAAAGGTGTCAGAGCATACAATACATTTCAGCTTTGTGAGTATGGGGCAGTGTAACCCCAGACCAGTCAGAGGACCCTTGCTGACCCCTGTCTACTGCTGAAAGTGTCTACATAGGGTATGTGAGCATCAGCACTGGACTATGGAGCAATGCAAGAAGTGGCCCTGGTCTGATAAAGCAAGTTTTCTTTTACATCATATGAACAGATGGAATGAAGTTGCACTATTGGAGGAAGGGAAGCTGGAAAAATCTGTGATGTTCTGGGCAATGTTATGCTGGGAAATCTTACCATCTACTGAAATCCTATTACAGACCAGGTGCGTCTCTTTATGGGTCCATGGAGGCCCATATTAACAGCTTACAGGACTTCAGGGATCTGTTGCTAACATTGTAGTCCAAAATAAAACAGTGCATCAGAGTTCTGGTGAAATCTATGGCTCAACTTGTCAGCACTGTTTTGGTAGCATGAGAGGTGTCTGCTTGATGTAAGGCATGTGGTTTTAATGTTATGGCTAATCAGTAAATTTGTTACTTTCAGCTCGAAAGAGTCAAACTAGCTATAGGTATAGAGTCCTGACTTATGGCCGCATGCTCATTTTAACACCTAAATTATTAAGCAATATCTTCCTGGTTTTTCTGTTATTTGGAAGAGTACACGATTTATCATAATAAAGCATTTAAAACATGTTTATTATACATGAAGTTTAGATAAGTTTAGGTAAAATCTGCTCTAGTGTATCAGACTGGTAGCCCTTCATGTGGCTCAGTATCCGTGAAGTAGCTCTCAGTTTCAAAAAAGCCGGTGACCCCTGAAGTGAACAATGCAAGTGTCCCTTTATCGAGTGCACACTGGAACAAAGAATTACATGTCTTTATTCTTGGCACCACTAAATCATCACATTATTTTGTTTCAGCTAATGGAATGCCTGCTTATGGCTTATTTGAGGCATACCTGAAAGTTAAATGCTTTTCAAAATTGGAAATTTCTTTTTCCATTAGTATTCATTTATGGTTAATTCATCACATACAGTAATACGTGACTGAAAAAATGAATCATTGCCGACATCTCTCACCTGCTTGAGAGAGATATATAGTAACCTTATTAGTTACTGGGTGAAAAGAGACGAAGAATAGGTAAGGACATTAACCCTGTTTATAGTTGCCTTCAAATGTACTGATGTTAGTTTTGTAATTCGCTACACAGTGAAGAAGTTTGCATTATCGAGGAAGTGAAGACTTGGGAAGTATGTGTGAAAAGAAAGCAAACAGCTCAGACACTGAAAGCAGTTTATGTCATTCCACTGAAGTGTGGCGTATCAAAATAAGCTATTTTGGGGGTTAGTGAGGAATCTGATATACATAACAGGAAACGAATTGCAGTTAATGAAAGAAAAAATAGTCACAGCTATGAAGAAAATTCTGAAAACAATCATCTAACTGCAGAAGAGAATCACTACATTTGAAAGACAAAACCGTACTTTTCACTTCACTACATTTCTGTCAAGGTTCTCGTTACTCGTTACCTTC
>JBBPCY010073267.1:0-10437 GCA_037974405.1 Brachyalestes nurse
CTCTGAGTGTGTTGGGAGGAGGATGCTGAGGAGAGACTGAGTGTGTTGGGAGGAGGATGCTGAGGATTGAGCTGCAGAGAAGAGGAGAAGATGATTTAGTAGAAGGTTTATGGATGTGGTGAGAGAGGACTTGCAGGTAGTTGGTGTGAGAGAGGAAGATGCAAAGGACAGAAGGAAATGGAGACTGTTGATCCGCTGTGGTGACTCATAAAACAGTAGCAGCTGAATGTAGAAAAAGGAAGAAGACATCACCATATTTTAAAATAATTCATGTTTGAGCACTAAAGAAAGTTGTGGAAAGATTGGTGCTGATACTTTTTTAGCTTTGTGACTTGGATTTGTCCATTTGTATAGACAACAGTGTGTCATCCAGTGTTAAAAACCACATAAGCAAGTCCACTTGCTTATTACTTACTTACATCTACATGGCAGATTGCATCGGTTTAAGGGAAGATTTGATTTTTGGCTGAACTGGTGCTTTAATAGTTCCTCATTTTTACTTGATGCGTTTTGTGTGTCCCACTCACTTTCTGCAAGACGTATGTATTCTTTCTCTGACATGCTCCTTCTCTTTCCCCTCTCTCCAGTTGGCAAAAAATGTGGGGAACTCAGGGTTTAATGACATTGTCGAGGCTAATCTACCCAGTCCGTCTGTGAAACCGTCTGCAGAAAGTGACATGTGAGTGATGGGCAGACTAGAGTTGCTCCTCTAAAAGTAGAGAAAAATCTCTTTCAGCTGTTTGAGTCCTTCATCTCTCAAACAGCATCCACAACAAGCCAATTACAGTCCAGAATGTAATTTTCACTATCCACCAGTAAAACAGTCAGAATAAGACTAGAATCAGAAATAGAATGTGATTAGAATTGGAATCAGAGTAGAATCAAAATCTGAGTCGATTCAGAATCAGAATTAAAGTATAATACAAAATCAGAGTATAATTCAAATCTGTAAGGACAAGCAGGGAACAAACTCAGTTGCAGATAAAACTTTACTTGACATTACTCATGAAGTTAACATTTCAGGGTAAACATCCAGTGAACAGGTGTAACAAAGATCACAGATCCAAGGTGAACAGGGCCAGACAGGTTTATGAAGGTTAGACCAGGCACATAATCCACAAAAAAACAGCCAAAGTCAAAACCAGGAACAGGAATATCAGGGTTAACTACAGAAGTCAAGAAGTGTTAATGGATACAATCACTCAGTACAAAGTTGTGAAGCAGTACTTCACAAAGTCTCTGTGAAATTTCAGTCATGAAATAGTCCCAAAACAGGTAGTCCTCCATTACCTCTTAGTTCCAGAGCTCCCCTAGTGGTAATGAGGGTGAACAGCAGTGTCAAACATCGCAATCATTGTAGAGAAAGAATTTAGAGTCAGTTTAGAAATAGAATTAGAGCAGTATCAGAGTTCAGATGGACAGTTTGGTATATAGCAATATGAAAAAACAAGTCATCAGTCATCAGTAGGGGTGTTCATAATATTGCAATTTACATTGAAGCAGATGGTGCAAAGTTTTTAAAGTAATTACAAACTTGATGAGTCATGCAGTAATGAAGGGCACATAGCCACCAGCATGGTGTTAACCTTCAGGATAAGTGAATTTTCCCAACATAGTCAGTAGGAAACAACCTAGGTCATTCACCCCTTTCCAATCAACAATAGTCTCTGAGAAGTGTTGTAGTTGGATTGACTCCAACATTTGCCTTCAAATCCCAGCAAAACATAATTCCTTCTATCAAGGCCTTCTATCTTTTATGTATCTACCATCACTCATAAAACTTTTATCCTACTTTACCCTGGAAAGAGACTTCAGCACATTATATGAAGGGCAGTATATGAAGTATGCAACACAGAGCTTTTAAGGGGCCATATAATTCATTTTTTCCCTTGAAGTAAACATATGACATTTCATGGAGTTATTTTAAACCCAAAGCAATCAAAATTATTTTTTTACCTGACCATTGTTCAACCACTTTTTATCTATGTAAACCAAAAGAACTCTTGACATGTATTAAGCTTTGCTGAAAATGTGCTCTTAGTTGAAAGGCTCAGCTTATCTGCAGCAGTCCACAGTCACATCATATCAGCCTGAACAGGGAGTCATATGTAAGTGTTATGACTGTGACATCAAAAAAGGGAAGTTTCTGCAGTTATTTAGATTACTTATATGGACTGGGGAGTGAACATTACAGTGAAAAAGGCCACAACCCTCTTTTAATTTCTAAAACAGGATTTTCTTTCCTATGCAATATTAAGTTTGTGGCAGGTGGACTCTGCTTCTAATATAGTATGCTGCATAGTGTTAATTATTTAATCTGTGTAACAATATTTTACTGCGTTGTATCAGGTATATGGGACTTGATAGGCAGAGCACACTCTGTTTCTGTTAGGAGATTTACACAAGTGTGTTTGTGTTTGCAGGGCGGTACGTAAAGACTTCATACTCGCAAAGTATCTGGAGTGTCAGTTCGCTCAGCGTAGCGGTGGTTCTCCGGACACACTGAGACGGCGCCTGCAGGAGGCTGTGCACAGCCGGGACATTTTCAGCCTGCTGCAGCTTTACGCTGAAAAATTCGACCTGAGCCTACCACTGCCCAACCCATTGCAGGTACACAGACACATGCACACACACACACACACACACACATAGAAGCACAGAAACCAGTCCACAACTAGCTATGAGCACCCTTTTAGTTTCAGAAGACAAAATACACTATAGACAAAAGTATGTGGACACCATCAAACCTATATGAGCTTGCTGGATGTCCCATTTCAAAACCATGGAAATTTGTATAACGTTGCCTTTCTTTGCAGCTATAAAAGTCTCCACTCTTCTACTAAGGCTTTTCACAAGACTGTGGAATGTGCCTGTGGGAATTTGTGCCCTTTTTTTAGTCAAAAGAGCATTTGTGAAGGCAGACACTGATGTTGGACAAGTCCTGGTTCACAAATTATATTCCAGTTCACCAAACTCATAAAACCATATCTTTATGGACCTGGTTTTCTGGACAGGGTCAGAGTCATGCATTCACTGAAACAGAGGTGGCTACCCCAACCCCTGAAAAAGAGCCCTAGACCATTATACCGCCTCCACCAAACTTCAGCACTATACATACACTATACACACACTATATGGAGACTCTTGTTTTTCAGAGTTTGGGCTAGGATCCTTACTTCCAGTGAAGGGCAATCTTAGTGCTTCAGCATACCAAGACATTCTGGACAACACCATGCTTCCAACATGTAAAGGCATGGTTGGATGAGTTCGGTGTGGAAGAACTTGGCTGGCCTGCACAGAGCCCTGACCTAAACCCCTTTCAACACATTTGGGATTACCTGGAATGGCGATTGTGAGCTAGGCCTTCTCATCCAACATCAGTGACTGACTCAGTGATTCAGTGATTCCCACAGAAACTCTCCAAAATCTTGTGGAAAGCCTTTCAAGAAGAGGGGAACCTGTTATGGGGGGGACGGGGGGCAACTCCATATTAAAGTCTATGTAATTGAATGCAATGTCATTAAAGTAATGGTCAGGTGTCCCAATACTTTTGTCCATATAGTGCATGTTCTTCTGACAGCCATCAAATCCAGATTCCATAAGACTAAAGCATAATTCCTTACTCCAGAGAACTTGTTTCTTGTTTCCAGTCGCGGCATGCGATAAACCATGCCAGACTTGTGTGCAGCTGCTTAGCTATTAAAATTCCATTTCATGAAGCTCCAGACACACAGTTCTCATGCTAATGTTTCCTTCAGAGGCAGAATAGAGCTCTGTAGAGAGTGATGCAACAGAGCTTTTGCTACACAATTGTAACTGTAATTTAAATGTATTGATACTCTCAAAGCAATTTATAGTAGAATGGAGACATGACCTAAAGAAAGTACATATGTATTGTATATGGCCATAGGGAAGTAATGATGTTTGGAAAAACATAGATGTTATTAGATGTAGTATACATAGTTGGCAGTATCTCTGCAATGTGAACCTCACAAAAATTTAGATGTTGTGTACTTTTTTCTTACAAAAGCAATGAAATGCTTGTTGTGTGTCTGTGTTTATTATCACCTGTATTATAGGTGCACAGTCATCAAAGCAGATGACTAATGGGCATAAAAATTAAAAGCAATGAATGGCTTAATCATGCTTTTTAATTTTGTTGTTTATGTTAATTTATTGTTTGTATTGTGTGTCTATTAATCTACAAACTTAGCTGATTAGCTTTCTTGTTTCCTCACAGCATTTTACTTTTTGGCTAACACTATGTTGTACTGATATGAAATGATGATTATGATAAGAAGATGATCATGGTTAGGCTAAATAATTCACAGTTATTGACGCAGTTTTTTCTGCATTCCTACTTTAAGGAAAAGCGGGAGACGGCACTGCATCTTGCTGTTTTATTGGCTGACCGGACCTCGCTGCACATGGTGGACTTCCTGGTGCACAACTGGTAAGGCTAATTTGCTAAAAACTGGCTTATGACCTGTAGATGAGTTGTAACTGTATGAGCTGTGACTTGGTTAGCACAGATTCCAATATTGCAACTTCGTTATTAAGTGTTATGATGCAACATGCCTTGCATTACATATACAGTGAATCAGTAATGTGACATGCTCATTTTATTTTAACCCCTTTTGTTTGATTACATGGAGAACTTTTATTGTGATTACATTACATTACATTCATTTGGCAGACGCTTTTATCCAAAGCAACTTTCAATACAAGGAAACACTCAAGTTTCAGGACAGTGTGAGAAGCAGTGGAGACTTCAGGAGGTTTTGGAAGATAGAGAGGGATTTTGCTGCACTTGTTGGCATAGGCATCTCATTCCACCAGCGAGGAACCACAAAAGAGAAGAGTCTGGCCTGGGTTTACCTTGTGTGTAGTGATGGCAGAGCCAGATGATGTTCCTTGGAGGATCGGAGGGAGCAAATAGGAACAAAAGACTAAATTATAGGCTTAAGGAAACTGTGTTTAGACCCAGATGACAACTGGTTTAAGACACTGATGCTGGTAGCCTGGTGAACAATCACATGCCTGCCAAAATTCATCTTAGCGCATGATACACCCATTCTCATCATTCTCATTTTGGCCTTGTGCGTGACGTCAGTGAGCTCAAACTCTTGGACTCAGTCTTGACTTGGAGTCTGATCTCTTGACACTCTTGACATGGACTTGAATCTCGTTGGACTCTGTCTTGACTAAAATTCAAACCTCTTTGGACTTGGTCTTGTCTTGGTCTCAACTAATCCTAGTCTTATACTTGATAAAGATGCTCTTGATATTGTTTTGAGGAGAGTGACGTCAGCCATTTTTATACATTAGAGTGAAAGAGATCTATGGAAGACCATCTGGAAACTCAGCTGCTTCAGTAGACATGACAGCAGAGGCTAATTTGCCTCTGGCATTTTCACTTTTGAGTGAATGCCTATCTGAAGATAATCATAGCTCTAAGGGAAAGAAATTAGAGTGAAGGGTGGGAGAGAGATAGGAAGAGATTGAGAAAGAAAGACAGAGACAAAGGAAAGTGAGAGAAAGGAAAAATCAGGGAAAAAGAGATAGACTAAGGGTAAGAGAGAAAGGACAAGAGAAAGGAAAAAACAAATGGGATAGAGAAAGAAAGAAACGACCAGAGAGAAATGGAAAATTAAATAAATTTACTTTGTTTCAGCAATCTTGTGCTTTTACTGTGTTTGTTTCACTAATAATTTAATGTGTTTTTACTTTGTTTCTGTAATAATCTTGTGTGTATACTGTTTGTGTATTTACTTTGTTTAAATAATACTCTTGTGTGATTACTGTTTATGTTTTTGTTACCTCTTTGTGGTCTGCTGTACAACTCTCCTGTCCTGATCATACTCTGTCTAACTCCTCTATTTCTGAGGTTATTGATTTTCTTGCTCCCATGAAGGTTAGGTGTGTGCTTTCTGGTCATTTCACTCCTTAGTTATCACCTGAACCCCAAGCATGAAAGCTGCTGGCTGGAGGCTTGAGCTCCTATCTAGAAAAAAACTTTTTTTAATATTTATTTACAACTGTTTGCTGACCATATGAAGCAATATAGCAATATAGTCTGTTGATTTGTGTAATTCCATTCTGAAACATTTTATGAATATGTTTGATTGAATTTAGAAATTCCTTCTCAACCTTGAACACTTTCCATGTGATTCTTCCTGGTCACACACAACCCTTTGGCTCAGTTTGATCCTGTTTCTTCAGCTGAAGTATTTGAACTTACTGAGAAATCCAATTCCTCACACTGTTTGATCCTGCTCCAACTTTCCCTCTTAAAAAATGTATGATGTCTGTTATCCCCACTCTTACACATCTTATTAATTGTTCTCTTGCCCCTGGGGTTTTTCACTTGACCTAAAAATAGTCTGTTTCTCCAATTCTGAAAAGAGCTTTCCTTGATCTAAGCTACCTGAATAATAACAGGCCAATCTCCTTTACCTTTTGTTGCAAAAAGTCTTGAAAAGTTTGTCATGTCCCTGCTGCTGTCATATCTCAAATAGAGTAATATCCATGAACTATTTCAGTTTGGTTTTGAAAATGAGTTATTAGAATTATTAATGATCATCTCCTCATGTCTGATGCAGGTTTAATCAATATCCTGCTTCTCTTTGATCTTAGCTTTGCATTTGACACAGTATCTCATGATATACTTCTAGGTTGCCTTACAGCTATTGGCACAGCTCTGACCTGGTTCAGTTCATATCTAAAGACAGGAAGCATTTTATTTTAATTAAACAACGTAAGTCATCTTTGCTTTTGGTTAACTAAGGCGTTCCTCAAGGTTCTGTCCTTGGACCTACACTCTTAGGCACATTTAATCTGTTCCACTTTCGCCATTATCCGTTTGTGTCCATAATGTAAAGCTTTGGCTGGAGTCATTAACTACCTTAAATACAGATGCAACTGAGGTCTTAGTTATTGGCCCTTAGTCACTCATTTACTAGCAGCCTTCTATTAGATTTGATATTCATGGTGTTATCATTGAGCCTATACAAACCGCACTGAACCTTGGAGTCATTATTGATGCTACAATCCTCTTTGATACTCCTGTAAACTCGGGTTACTGTCGCTTTCTTCTGTCTCAGAAGTATAGCCTGTCTTTGTAACGTTTCCTCAGTGGATGCTGCTGAAATGCTTTATTACTTCATGCATTGATTTTTTTTCTGTTTGGCCTCCCTGCTAGAACACATGCTCTTTTACAATACATTCAAAACTCTAGACTACTGACTCACACTAAACATATCTCTCATATCACTCCTTTCCTCTGTCATCTTCCCTGGCTACCAGTATCCTTCTGGATTCACTTTAAAACACTTCTATATACTTTTAAAGCCTTCCATAGCTTCGCTCCTTCTTATATACATATACATATACATATTATATACATATATACTACATCTCTACACCATGTCTAGGTCAACAGACTCTGATTTACTTAAAGTACAGTCTATCTTCAATGGAGGGTAGAGCCTTTAGTGCTGCTGCACCCAAATTATGGAATTCATTGCCCAAAAATCTTCTGTTTCAGAATTTGCCTTAAATTCCACTATTTACTTTTATGCTTGTTTTCTGGTTGCTCTGTAAAGTGTCGTTGGGTTTGTGAAAGGTGTTGTATAAATTAAATTTATGATGATGATACTAATAATAATGATAATGACAATAATACTTTTTCCAGGAATAATCTTGTGTTTGTTTTTTTTACTTTGTTTCAGTCATAATCTTGTGTGTTTACTGTGTTTGTGTTTTTACTTCATTTCAGTAATAATCTGGATGCGCAGACAGTGCGGGGGAACACTGCGCTGCATTACTGCTGCCTGCACAATAAAACTGAGTGCCTTAAGCTCCTGCTGAGGGCCAAGGCCAACACACATATCAGTGAGTGAAAAATCATCTCTACTGTGTTTATTCAGCAGCCAGGGAGGACAGATAGGGATGAGCAAAATGGCAAGAATATAATACCCTGAAAGTACTCAAGTAATTTTCTCTACATATTATATAGAAGTCTATTCTATAGATTTCAAGGTTCCAGGTTACTTCATTGTCAGCAGCTGTGAACACGTACACGGGTGATGGGACAGTGTTTCTCCATGGACCATATAGTGCAACATATAATAACCTTCAACAGAGTGCAAGTTGCAACAGTGACAGTAGACAATAGCCAAACAATAAATAAATTGCGTGGTGGTAGCTCAGTGGGTAGGATACTTGCCTTTGGACCAAATCCTACCTTCAGCAGACCACCAGTGGGTCCCTGAGCAAGACCCAACTCCAAGTTGCTCCAGGGAGACTGCCCCCTGTAGTTAGGAAATGGAAGCCGCTTTGGATAAAAGCGTCTGCTAAATGCCGTAAATGTAAATATAAATACACAACTTAGTGTGGACTCTTCCTCAATAAAGAGAACTGCGCCAGGTGCATGATTATTGCAAAGGAGGCAGTTAGCAGAATTGAACTAAGTGCAAGGAGTGGCAGAAACAGTACACTAAATAGACAATATAGCAACATGACTAGTGAGAATGGGATGTGAATCTGAGACAGCACAGTTAGCAGAAATGTGACATAAAAGTGGGAAGTGTATGTGAAGTTACAGTATAGATACTATTGCACCATACATATATTTTAACAAGATTAAAGTGTAATGAGGATGTAAATCTGGTCTTTCTTTAGCTTTTCTTTCTATAGCGTTTCATCCAATAGTTGCTTATAATATAGCTATTTGTTCTATAGCTGTTCACTTTAAAGCTTTTTATTCTATTGCTGTTAGCTCACTGTTCATTCTGTGTCTGTTCAATTTGTCAAACAATTTTATTGTTTAACTGCTCTTTCTATCATTCTACAGTTTTCTGTAGTTTTGCATTTTTCTGTACTTGTTCATTCTATAGATGCTTATTCTGTACGTGTTCATAAGTAATCATTCTGTAGCATTTATATTATGCTAATTTCATAGCTGTTAAAACTGTTTATGCTGTCAAAACAGTAACATATACTCACCACTAGTGAATAGCATGCAGTTTCCATTTCCTCCTCTGAATGTAAGTATTTAAGAGCCAAAAAGCAGATGTATTCTTCTCTAAAAATGAGGCTGATTACCTTGTACACAGGCCACTTTTGATTGTTGGCTGATTGTGAGGAGTTAATTACAGAGTTTGAATGGTGATGCTAAGAGGGGGCTGATGGTAATTACTCTGTCTTCATAGAGAATGAAAATGGTGAGACTGCTCTGGACATCGCTCGCCGACTGAAGCACACTCACTGTGAAGAGCTGGTATGCTGCAAAGCACTTCATTTCTTTTATTTTGACTTAAAGTTCCAGTTAAAACACCTCCTTTTTTGGTTTTGTAATTTCCATATTTTAGACCCATGCTTCCTCACAATTTTTGGCTAAAATTACACTTCAGTGAGGCACACAGTAATTAGGATGATATCATGATTAGAATGTTTTTTTTTATTTGTGTTGTGTAAAATTTTACTTAACCATGAACTTTTTACTTAACCATTCCAGCAGATATTTGTCCAGATATTTGATTAGTAGTGTATGTCAGTGTAGGTTGACAGGCAGGATCAGGCAGGAGTCATTGTGGTTATGATGTTTACAAATGACATTGTTATCTGTAGTGAGAGTAGAGACCAGGTTGAGGAGACCCTGGAGAGATGGGGATATGCTCTGGAAAGGAGATGAGTGAAGGTCAGTAGGACTAAGACAGAATACCTGTGCGTGAATGAGAGGGAGGACAGTGGGATGGTGGAGGAGTTAAAATACTTAAATACTTAGGATCAACAATCCACAGTAATAGGAATTGTGATAAAGAGGTGGAGAAGAGTGGCAGGAGTGATATTTGTGGTGGAATGGGTGGAGAAGAGTGGCAGGAGTGATATTTGTGGTGGAATGGGAGGAGAAGAGTCGCAGGAGTGATATTTGTGGTGGAATGGGAGGAGAAGAGTGGCAGGAGTGATATTTGTGGTGGAATGGGAGGAGAAGAGTGGCAGGAGTGATATGTGTGGTGGAATGGGAGGAGAAGAGTGGCAGGAGTGATATGTGTGGTGGAATGGGTGGAGAAGAGTGGCAGAAGTGATCTGTGACAGGCAAGTACCAACAAGAGTGAAAGGGAAGGTGTGCGAGACAGTAGTGAGACCAGCTATGTTGTATGGTTTGATAGAGTTGAAAATGTTAAGATTTGCATTGGGAGTGCCGGGGTTGGACAGGATCAGGATGAGTTTATTAGTGGGACAGCTTGAGTTGGACCTTTTGGAGAAAAAATATGAGAGGCGAGATTGAGTTGGTTTGAACCTGTGCTAAGGAGAGAAGGGTTGGGAGGAGGATGTTGAGGAGAGACTGAGTGTGTTGGGATGTTGAGGAGAGACTGAGTGTGTTGGGAGGAGGATGCTGAGGAGAGACTGAGTGTGTTGGGAGGAGGATGTTGA
>JBBPCY010073268.1:0-10436 GCA_037974405.1 Brachyalestes nurse
TTCAGGTGTGATTGCTATATTGCCAGCACCTATTTCTTGGCACATGTGAGTTTAAACAAGCATCATATGCTTGAAATTAGACGATTCACTCACAATTTTGAAAAGGTGCCAATAATTTTGTCTGCCCCCTTTTTTGAGTTTTGTGTGAAATGATGTAAATTTTGGCTTTTTTCTCAGCTTTTTTTGTGTTGATCCAATGCACATAAAGGAAATAAACATGTATGTACATTTGTAAATGCAATAGTCTTCTGGGAGAAATTGTGCATTTTCTGGAAAAATTCCAGGGGTGCCAATAATTTTGGCCATGACTGTATATACACACTTCCTTGCTGATATGGTTCACTGCAGACAATTCTCTTCTTGGACATAACATAGATGCAGAAGAGACTGCCTTAATTAGCCTGTTGTATGGTAGAACAGATGGTAAAGGGTCAAATTTTGCACAGAGATCAATGGAGGTAAAAAAATAAAATCCCTACACTATCAAACTGACCATATCTTTTTTTTCATCCGTTTAGTGCCAAATATTGACTTGAAAATAAATTTCCTGAATAGTGCAAAAGAATGATATGAGGTAAAAAGCTAAGTAGCATCTTACTTCACTGGCCCCAAGCCACCCAAACCGAGTCGTATTATTTTACATGCATGGTGGTAGAGAGTGCTGTCTAACGCATTGGTGTAAAATCTCCCATAGGTGTTTAAAAGAGTAGCGATCTGGCGACCTCAAAGTCTGCAGCATATACTTTACATAATTTTCTTACTTTACATCAGATCATTCAGTGACTCCTTGTGCCCTTTGGATAAGGATGTTGTCTTCCTGGATGGACCCGCTCTCATCAGGACTGAAATGTTTTATAATAGGATAAAGTTAATCAGTCAGAATAACTTTTTATTTGCAGTTACCCTTCCCACTTTCAAATCTCTATCAAGAACTGATTTGTGAGCCTTGAGCAAACACTGATTTGCCTCTGATCTGGTGTTCTAGTCTGTAATTTCCAAACAATGTCAGTGAGTGGAAAATCATGGCTAAAATTAATGTGATCATTATTTAAGCGTGATAGTAACTTAAGTGGACCCAAACCATGTCATCGGACTTCCTTACTGTAAGGCCTGTATTATTCGTGTGGTAAAGACACACATGCACTCGCTCACTTGTGGAGAATATGGTGAAGGATGAATCATGTGACCATTTTTTCTACATCTCTGTAGACCAGTGTCTGTGTTTTTTACACTATTGAACTCTCAAATGTGCATTTATCTTTGTAACACAAGTTTATTCACTTCAGTCCTACTATAATGCAAGCCTCTGTGTAGGAGTGGACAGCATGTTATTTCTGACAGTCTGATCGTGCCTTCATTGATATTCTCAGTCACCTGAGGACCAGAACCTCTTCTGTTTTTCATTACATATCATGCAAGCATCAAGGTTACTATATGCTTCCAAAAAATTCCGACCCTGAATAGATACATCACTGTAAAATAATGTAAACTATTTTTACCCGTCAACAAATCCCAAACCAGTTGAACTCAGTATGTCAGTTCTACATGACATACTCCTATAGAACAGCCAACAAGTCTAAATCTAAACCCCTTTGTAGCTGAGTTTTTTAAACATTCTGAAGATAATTATTTGAGATTCTTTCTCTAGTTTGCCATGT
Organism: Brachyalestes nurse; assembly: GCA_037974405.1. Taxonomy (NCBI): domain Eukaryota; kingdom Metazoa; phylum Chordata; class Actinopteri; order Characiformes; family Alestidae; genus Brachyalestes; species Brachyalestes nurse. Next base: position 1,659 of record JBBPCY010073268.1, read on the forward strand.
GTTTTTGTCAATGTGTTCCCCCGACTGCTATTTGTTTCGGCTACACTGAGTTCAGCAGTACTTGTGACGCTTGACTTTAATTTCAAACAAACAGACATTTCAATTGTTCACGGTCATATCACAGAGTGTCACCAAGTGGAGTGCAGGGCAGGGCCAGTTTATTAAACATTTCAGGATCAGCGACTGGGTCAACAGGCTTGTTAAATATCACCACAGATAACATGCTACATTGGGTATGAAATGTCCATTCTTTAATGAACAATCTCAAGACACAATTTACCATACACTTACCACTATGTTAGTTTTGAGAAGCTCATCCCTGGATTTGTCTCTCATACTCACTCTAACTCTATCTCTCTCTTTCTGTCTTTCAATCTCTCTCTCTCTCCCTCTCTCTCTCTCTCTCTCTCTCTCTCTCTCTCTCTCTCTCTCTCTCTCTCTCTCCCTCCCTCCCTCATCTCCCATCCTCTTCCAGTCTCGAGCTTCCTGAGTGCCTCCTTCCCCTTTAAGAAGAGTCACCGTCTCATTACGCAGCTGCTTTCATCGCGGTGGTCTTTATCCTCACTCGAGCTGAGCATCCCTGCCCGGTCTTACTGCCCCCACAGCCCGGTCTCAGTCTGCTCCTCACTCTCCCTCACTCGCCAGCCCGGGGTGGGAGAGGACCCCTCCTGCGATGGAGAAGCGCTGACACACGGGAGACTGTCGCAGGGAGGATGGCACGGCCACATCTCCTCCAGTAGGGCAGCGAAGGACTGGCGAGAAGGACACGATCCTCTCCCTGCCATCTTTACCATGCAGCTGATGCATCGTCAGAGTCGCGCAGTGCGCGTGCAGCTGAGACTGCGGTGAGTCCGCACGGCACATATTGACGCGGCTGCGTGCGTGTGTGTGCGTGTGTGTGTGTGTGTGTGTGCGTGTGCGTGCGTGTGTTTTATTTTCCAGGTGTAGCACGTGCGTAATGCAACGTGCAGAGCTGCGTTCTCCCTTCTGATGATGTCCTCCGTAATACATGCATGGTTGCTGCTCTGCTCGTTTGATGGCTGCAGCTCGCTTCGTGTGTCGTGACAGGTGCAGCAGGATCTGCCTTTCAGGGCCTGGTGTGACCTTGTGCTTGTTTGGATCCAGCACACACACACACACACACACCAAATTAAAGTCTACGATGTTCAGTTTTATCTTGTTGATTAAGGTGCTTACTTCTCTTGTAAAGTTCATTCATGTTCAGCTGGGCTCATACCATTGACATAACTACTGGGACTGGGGGCGGGGGGCATGACGCAGGGGAGGGGGGGCTGCAGTAACAAGGCCCTTGAAAATCTTTTAGACTCTACCATACATCCATGACTGATTTCTTAACAAAGTACCTCACCCATAACCTTCCATCCACACGACACAGTGGGCTTATCTTACTTTTAATCATAGAGCATCTCCGTGGCAGATGTTTTCAAACAGTTCCTTCACAACCTGCAGCTGGATCATTTCTTATTTATAACTGTGAAGTTTTAAAAGATTGACCTGAATCAGTTCTAATGCTACATCAAAATATGTATGTCGCACAGCGTGAGTTACCATCATATTTGGCCAGTAGTATATGAGGCAGGTAAATAAAATGTTTAGTCATTGTAAATGTGTTTTTATCCATTTAAAAAGTCATTTTCATACGGAAGGGGGACACGAGGGGGTCATTATTTCTTGCACTGAAGCCCATAAGATCCTGGTTTAACAATGTAAACACTGTAATCATTCTATCAGTGCTGGAGACTTTGCTGTGTAATTCTGCACTATTTTTGCAAATGTGCCCTCAGCTTCCATGCACATTTTTATTAGTAGGCTATTATTTGTATTATGCGAGATGCATTTCCATTAGCATGTCATTAGTGCTGCCCTGTGATGGACTGATGACCTGTCCAGGATGTTTCTCTGCCTTTCACCTGATGAGGGCTGGCATAGGCTCCAGAAAATGAATGAATGTGGAAATGTTATGAGTGAGTGCTGCTAGAGACATTGGAGTGCAGTAATGATGAGGCCTCGTATAAAGTTTTCCCACTGCTATAGTATGAATCGCACCATGTACCACAATGAAACTTACACAAGCAGACGTGGGGTTGACTTGCAGATATTGCACTGAAATGGACAGGAAACGCACTGGGAGGGTGTGAAAAGTCTCCATGGAGACGGACACTATTCCAGAAAGTGAGCTGCACTGCCTGGGTCTGGTGGCATGTTCTGTTAGTGAAGTGGTATTACAAAGGAAAAATCAGACTCAGAAATACTAATTAATCAATACTGAGAATGCGATTATGACTATGAGCAGGGATTACAAATCTGACATTTTACATAGTAATAGTTCTTAAGAGGCGATGCACTTGTTTTACTGCAACCACACCTCATTTGACCTCTTTTAACATTCATGTACCCACCAGCAGGTTCATATGTCTATCACTCACGCCTTATTTTCATTAAAGCACTGGCCAATAAGACACTTACATAGAATGTCTTAAGACTGATAACTGAATAAGAAGATTGCAGTTATCAATTATCCCTACTGGACAATTCACCGGGAACATATTACTGGAACTTATACAAGAGCAGTGTACAGTAAACTACAGTTAAACATATCAGTTTACTCAAGGATCAAGTCTCACATGTCTGTAATTGTCACGGTTTTTCAGTTCTGAGGGGCTTGTATTTTGACATGTTCTGAGCACACCAGTTTTGGGTTTGTTTATTATTAGTTTCAGCTGACCGGTGTGCTCAGAGAAAGTTTGTTTGTGTTTCATTGGTTAAGTTATGTGTGGGCTTTGTGCCTGGTTTTGGTTTTATTTTGGTTTATTAATAAAGAATCTTAGAAATTGGAAGTCAGCGCCTGGGCCTCTTTGGACGGGACACAGCCATATGTGACAGAAATATTGTTAGAGAATTTTGAATAGTATAGATTTTTTAGACATAACTGCTCTGTGGCCATTCACAAAGATTCATTTGATGTACTTCCATTCATTGCACTTCTCAGTTGATGGTGTGCCAATTGCTGTTGTCTTTGTTATGAAGGATGCTGTGATTATCGATTAGCAGAATTGATCCTGTTTCCTCCTTCTCCTGAAGTGGAGAGACTATGTTAATGTTGTCATTGGTCAAAGAAGTACAGGGTTAAAACGGCAAGGATGGTGTCACTGTCCATTTATTGATACATTGAGCTGTATATCACATAACAACATGCTTCAAATAGTACCATACTACAGTATTTCATTGATTTTTGTTTGCTCTTGGCTTTTTGTTCCTCGTCTGCTCGCTGTTGTATTATGAGATACTTAAGTAAAAGAGTATCACTTAGTGTAGCGTCTCCAGTAAGGGACTGTGAAGGCCAGGCATAGAGGAGAGTCGAGAAAACTCATTGCTGTCATAACTTGTAGCAGCAGTTCAGATAAAACATCAGGTCTGTTTGTGGTGCATATATTATGTGAACAAGGCCTTACCATTAAATTACCTTTTCTTAATACATGCTCAGAAGAGGAAATCCAGTCTCTGTGGCTGGCCCATGTCCTATATACCGGGAAAAAATAATTGATGCGGGCTACCACAGAATCCATCAATCAAAATAAAGAGGTCTAGGAACTTTGCTTGGCATTTCTGTTGCGCTTCTTCAGCACATAGAGCTGTTGATTCACCTTATAACTAGCAAACTACAAATGAGTTGTGATTATGGTAGCTGCTTAGTTTTCCTAAATAATAACAGAGAAAATAACACAAAAATGGCTAATTTCTCATTCCTTGGTCTGCTGAAGCATTAAGATTGTCCTTCACTAGAAGCAAGGGGCCTGACCTAAACCCTCAAAACAGGTGTGTCCCAATACTTTTGTTCATATTGTGCACTAGACAATTAAGTATTTTGAATAACATTTCTGAAGCGTATAGATTGTGTCCAGGGCTTCAGTCCAACAAAGGTAATGTTAGCTAGCTAGCAAACACTGTTAGCTAATGTTAGCAGTTTCCTTCAATGTCTGTAGTTAATTTTCTTCCGTACCTGAATGCAGTGGTTATGTTTTTTAATGTACAGTTTTTAAAAACCAACAGTTGTAACCTGAGGATAGATATCAACCGCAAACCCTAAATTCTCACAGGTGACCCGTGTTCATCATACACAACAAAAAACAACTAGCAACCCATACCTGACCAGTTCTCAGCTATTCATGAGTATTAATGTATAGATGCTTTGTATGAATCCACAAATCCAGATTTAACTAATTTAACTAACATTTAGATGTTCCCCCAAAAACTCTTTTGGCAACCTATGCCTGTGACACGTCCCAGGAGTTTGCCTTACCCAGTCATTTAGATTTAATATTTTTTTTATAACAATTAATCTGTATAAAACTGGGAAGATCTTTGTCGCTTGTGGCTTTGTCACTGCACCACTTGTTGATAATCTGCTGCGATAAGTTGCCTAATTCCTTGTGCTGCATTTTCAGTGATAAGGGTTCATCCCTGACCACAGCTAATTCAGTGGTCTTCCATTATTTCCTACTGCTGCACTATTTCCTACTGCTGCACTGACAAAGAAAAAAAATGCAATATGACTACAATGAGAAATAAAGCACTGTATTTATAGGGACCGTTCAAGAGAAACCAATAAACTCTGCACACTACCCAGGCATGCTTGTAGTTTAACAACATGTAGTTTTATCTTTACTAATTAACATTTAAATCAAGTTTTTATATAGAGTTTTAAAAACCTGTCCACCAAAAGGTTATTTAGGGAACCAAAAGTGGGTCTCATTTTAATGCAGTACTCCAAAGAAAACATTTGGCACCTTTGTTTTTTGATTGACTTGTTCTGAGCTTAAACCTGTCTACCTCTCGAACTGTATCTCTCTATCTGTCTCTGACTAACCAGGCAGAGGTCATCTTTCCCTCATCAATATGAGGAACGTTACACAGCATGTTTGTAATGGTGGACTGTTGGAGATACTGATTGACCGGGTGTTTCATTAAGCCAAGGTTCCTCCAAGGTTCCTCACTGCTGATAGCCCTTAAAGTTTTGATAGGGAGGCGGGGCTTATATTAAAAGGAGAATCTATAGACTTGTGATTGATATTGACATTGATATTACATAATATATTTGATTTTACATAATTTGGAATAGTTAAAAAAGATCAGTGGTGCCACAAATTTAATAATACTATCAAAAACAAAACAAATGAGTACATATGATTTCTTACACCACACTGAGCTAAATCCAACTAAATCTGACACACTTAATTATGCTTTCTTTGTAAAGAAACATGCAGTGTTGGTCAGTTGTCGATTAAATACAGATGATATCTACGATGTGTCCAGAAAAGCATATTGTGGTGTAATTAATCACAACAACAACAAATATCTTTATGTTGCCTCTTCTACATTATGATTTCTCACTCCTTACCCTTTGAAAGAAGCAAATTGCAGATTTAAAAAATTCTGTCGCTGTAGCTGAGAGATTCATTATGCTTTGACAGAAACCTATCAATACAAATCATCAGCTATAAAAATAATGACGCATTTATATAATGCCATAGAAGTTATCGGGTTATATAATGTAAATTGAATGTGTAGCAAAGCGACGATAACTCTAGACCTTTAAGGGTTAAAGATGTTTCAGGAGGAGGCCTGGTGACTTGTTCTAAATTAATCACCATTGATTAGGCGGAATATAGACTGACCCTAAAGATGTGAGGATCAGTGACTCAGCTTCTGTGTTCTGTTCAACATAAGAGAAAGGGGGCTTGTGAGACAGAGAGGATGAAGCTGTCAGCTCTGCCTTCTCTCTGTGTACTGAGTCTGTATGATCCGTCTGAGGCTGGTACTCGCTGTGATTCCACTGGAGGACACAGACAGTGTTACAGTGTGTGTGTGTGTGTGTGTGTGAGAGAGAGAGAGGGAAAGGGGGTGAGAGAGTGACTCATTCTTTCTCTGCATGGTATTGAGTCGTGAGTGAGGGAGTCCCAGTGAGCTTTGCTGGAGTTGCTACACCCTGATAAACATCCTAAGCTCAAATCCTTTTTATTTTACATGTACGAAGATCCACTTACAGCTACTATAGGACTCCTAACACACGCTCATATTTACATGAATGAACTAAGAATATACATCATTTATCAGATACTTTTTTGTACAGCAAAACCAGCTCAAGGACATCTTTCCTAGGCATTACAATGACACTGCTGAGCAGATATTCGGTCTCTGAAACTACAGTGTTGCTGCTGTACTGTCAGATCTGTCAGTGTGTGTAAATAATTCAGACAGACCCACGCTGCACATGTTCATGTAATTCAAATGTGTTCAGCATGGCGCTGCAAAACAAACCAGAGAGGGAAATGTTTGCAATACTGATGTTCATTTGCCCAGTCACAGACATATTTTCATATGGTGCAACTATAAGACCAGAGTACTGAGTATGAATGTGTTCAGGCCTGAAATAGCATGTAAAATAAATGAAAACTACTCTGTTTCAGATTCTGTTCTGGTTTTCAGTTATGTCAAAAAGTGTTCATAAATACGTGAAACTTTGTCTGGTTAGTTGTTTTAATGAAATACAGTGATTTGCTTCATAGATGTTTGGTCAATGCAGCACTTGCAGTTAAACTAGAGTTTGCTCACCCTCCTTTAGATATACTTACATATACTTCTATCTATATTCTGTCAGATATTGTGTGGATTCACAAAATCATTAATCAGCACTGATTATTGTGGATTTATAACTTAATCTCTCAGTGGGTAAACCTTAGACAGTGCCCTAGTGGCATAACTGTTTAAGGATAAAATGAGATGTAGAACATAACTAGGAAACAGTTCTGTAATATCACCAGTATTCCCATATGCCAAAAGTATTCTGATCATCTTTTTAGAAATTACACAAAATATAATTCTCTGTCAGTACTGCATGGGAAGCAGTACTAACTGAGTGTTAATTTCAGATTAATTTTAAACGCATATTCTACACTACAAAACCAAACCCCTTAATTTAACCCCTAAAATGACCTTAATTTTAAACTCAATGTCCCATACCAGACATTTAGGGGAAAATTAGGGGAAAATGTGCACAGATTAAGTGGTAAAACTACTGAATTCTTCCTCTTACTTTTTCAAATTTGCCCCTTAAATAATAGAACCTCCTGAATTAACGCCTTAAATTTAAGATTAAGGGGTTTCACACTCATCTTAAATCTAATTTTAAGGTCAAATTAAGGGGTCGGTTTCACAAATGAATTTCAATTAAGAGGTTTGGTGTATTTTCAGGGGTAAATTAAGGTAGGATCAAGCACATTTTAAGTACATTGTGTTTCGTAGTGACCAGGGAGTCGGTTTGTGTTTAAAGGAATAGTTGGGCAAAAATGTACACAGTTTTCCATATACACCCATAGACCTATTTAGGGTCCATAGCATATTTAGGGTCCAATTTTTGCCCCTTTAGTTTAGAGAAGTTGGAGTTCCAAGGCAAATATTAAAGACACTGGCTGCAGTTAAATCTTGCAGCAAGCTGGTCTGACAACAGTTCCAATGTTCAGCATTTTCCTTTAACCGATATGATCAGAGAGAGCTGTGTACAAGGAAAAATGCTGACCATTATATTGACTGTAATATTGAGGTTAGAGGTCACAGGACGGAGGAGGTGAGCCATTTGCTTGATCCCAGGAAAATGTGATCAAAAGGCGCTGTTGAAATATTTTCTTTCGTCTAAAGGCCTCTGGGTCGTGGCCCGTGCTTCTGCCGCGACCTCAAAGGAAGATCCATATCTCTGCAGGTGTCCTGTAGAAGAACAGCGTGACTCTCCGCATTGATTTTGCGGTAAAAATGCTCAGCTCTTTAATCACTGCATATTCAGAGAATCTCAAAGAAAAAAACACTGGAATTCATGTCGAATCACAGTGAGAGCACTGACAATTGGTATTCATCCCCACACGCAACAGCTTTCTCTGTGTACAGATCACAGCAATTAACGCAAAATCCAGAACATTGCAACTGTTGCCAGAACAGCTTGCTGCAAGATTTATCCAATCTTGTCCAAGATTTGAGAGCAAGAGAGAGATTAAAATCTCACATATTTGGTTGAATTTAAAGTCAGTGCACAACTAATTAGGAGAACATTATTTATTTACATGTTTACATATCTTAGGGTGTACACAGGTTCCAGAGAGGTGCAGCTGTACTGTAGAGAGGTCCAAAAAATGCTCACATCCTGGAGTCCAAGACAGCTTAATAGACCTGGATTTCTCTTTGTGGGTAATACGGCCCTCCCTTTCCCCTCTCAGCTCAATGCCTGCCAACAGGGGAGTGTCTGTTAGCTGACACAACAGAATTACAATTAGTGTTCTCCATGGAGAGGCAGAGACCTGCTGGAGCTTCTTCAGGAAGTGACTCACCTTCGTTCCATCCAATTCCTCTGTGGGTTTCCACCACAGAACTCTGTAGTGTCAGGAGTTTGATGGGGACACAAAAGTGGCAACTGCCATCGTTGGCATCTTTCATACACTAAATGAACAAATGTATTGTGATGCCTGACCATTCAAACCACAGGGACGTTAATGACATTGCATTTAAATACAGAGACTTTAATCTGGAGCTGGTCCCCCTTTACAGCTATAACAGCTTCCATTCTTCTTGGTAGACGTTTCAACAGATTTTGGAGTTTTTAGGAATTTGTGCCCATTCATTCTGTAGCGTTCCAACTGATGTTGGATGAGAAGGTCTGGATCACAATCTCCGTTCCAGTTCATCCCAAAGGTGCTGGATGGGGTTGAGGTC
>JBBPCY010073269.1:0-10434 GCA_037974405.1 Brachyalestes nurse
ACACACACACACACACACACACACACACACACACACACACACACACACACACACACACACACACACACACACGAGAATCCACAGGCTGCCCCGAGTCCCCCATTAGATAAGACTGATGTTCAAACCACGGGAGAACGGCTGAACTGTGACCGCCCACACGCACTGATCCTTAATCTTTCTTACAATATAACATCATTATCATAATATTAATCATCACAATCCAAACACTATGAATACTACAGAAGGTACATGGCAGTATGTACCAGTTAGGGCTGCACAATATATTGTCTGTTAATCATTATCGCAATATGCAAATGAGCCTCTAAACAATCACACAGTTTCTGACAGGGTGACCAATCACAGCTCCAGGTGAGTTATGAGGTCTTCATGCAATCCAAAAAAGTCTGATTAAAGGTGTTGGGGAATCAGTGCATGACTGGGCGGGGCTAAACTGCCAAAATAAGGAGAAATATTTTGTGGTTTTGTGACATCACATAAGCTGTGATTTGAAAACGAGCCGTTTTTACAGTTTATTTTCCATATATGGACTGGATGGAGGAGTAAATGTACCATTTGAAGCAGTATTTACACACTTTTAAGACTTTTTAATTCCAGAAGAGTGATGATTTGGGCCCTTTAATATCACAATCACGATATATAGCGGTAAAATCACAATACTGATATTCTGTCCATTTCATGTAGCTCTAGCAGCTACGCAATCACAACTAGAGCAGCACAAAAAACAACATTAAAATGATGACCACGATTCATTACTCAAAACACTTTAATTTATTAAAGTCAAGCCCACAGACTGTCATAGAGATCACTGCAACACTGTTTGTTTATTCACGTATTTATTTAGCAGTTTATTCATACAATAGTTTGTGTGTTATATTGAACTATTACTGCTATTATACCTTTTGCAAGCTGTATTAATTTAGACTAAATCTATTCATTTTAAACTGGTATGTTGAGGAATCATAAGTATAAACAGTGTTGTCCACACACAACTAAACACAACTTGCCTACTAAATGTATTAACACACATACACACACACACAGTTTTTTACCCATTTTTCCCCTCAAACTTAGTCATGCCCAGTTCCACCCGCTGACAGGGTCTCCTCCCATCATACGTACGATGTTACCAAGCAGGGAGGGTGAGGGCTAGCAATTACCCACATCTTCCCAACACAGCCATGATTAGACTTTCCTCCACATGCAACACCTGCAGCTAACACTCCGGCCAATCAGGGACTGGAGACGTTCATCAACCAGAGTAGGTGTTACAGACTGTGGAGGAAACTCCACTTTTCATGAAGGCAGACCTCCAGGATCTCCAGATTGGAGAGCACTGGCTTAGACCCCGGGGTCTTAAACGCTAATGACCTGGTGGCCTTTGTAAAATGACACATTGAGAGTGAGCCGGATTTACTGCACACACTCTACAGGCGCTGGGACAGAGAGAGATGTCCACAATCCGCTGTAATTTCAGTGTGTAGAGGCTGGACTGATTGAATTATTGCTCAGAGCTCTCTGTAAAACCCTCATTGTCTCATATCCGGCCTGCTCAGCCCAAATGAGTTCAGCTCTCACAGCAGAGAAATGGAGCAAAGTGCTTCTGCACTTCACAGCAGCCTGGAGTTGGACAGCAGCCACTTCCTTCAGACCCTCAAACCAGCTCCACACATTACAGAGCAAAACATCATCACCACGAGAGCAGAGCTGAACGATATGGACAGATCAGAACTGTTATTTTACTGCTGTATACAGCAACCGATAAGATATTAAAAGGTTATCATCACTTATTTTGGAATTAAAAAGGCTTAAAGTCTGTAAATATTGTTTCAAACGGTACTCAAATCGCAGCTTTTGTGATGTCACAACACCAACAGATTTAAATATATGTCCTTATTCTGGCTTCTCAGTTTTCTTCTCTTTAAGAACCTTATGACTTTGGGAATCGAGACTCGAATTTGATCACAGAGACAAATTTCAGACTCATTTATAAGAAAAAACAACAAGTTTTTTTTTAGATCTTCTGGTGGATCTGAAGATCTGAAGATCTGAGCTGAATAAAGATCAGAGCAGTGAGAGAAAAGAAATTAGATCTGAAGATCTTAAACTGGGATCGGGCTGAGATTAGAGGAAGCTCTTCCTCAGGAGCTGAATGTAAGAAGTGGGAGAAAATGGTCAGAATCTCATATTGATATTGATCAGTGATGTCTAGGAGAACCAAAATGGACAAAGAAGTGACTTTTCCTCCGGGACAGACTCATATCTGTCAAAGAAACAGCCCTTTATTTATATATGTATTATGCAACTGAGCATTTCTTTCTCATTGCCATAATATAAAAGAGCCCCAGCTGTCCCCAGTTCTCTTTAACGACTTCAATTATGGTAAAGGATGTGACAGATAACTGAAGCGTATGACATTTACAGCAAATTAATGGTTTAAAGTCTATAAAATTTAAATACGTTTCCTCTGTGAAAACACATTTGCTGTCTGGTTAACATTTACAGTGTTATGCCAGGTTTCCTTTTGGTGTCGTTTTGAGAGAAGAAAACAGATCAGAACAGTCCAATCAAAACACACTGTGTCAGATTTGTAAGATAAGTATGCATTGCAATAACAGCACTCAGGAAACAGGGCTTCATTACCTTTATTAATGCTCATGTAAATATTGTCTGATAGCACGATATACTCTGAAAACACAGCGTTTCTCAGTCCAGGACCAGAAAGGAAAACCCTGCGTGAGGAAAATGCCTCACAAGGACTTTGTTCCAATGACCTGGTTTTACATTCTGAACCTGGACTTTCCACCACAGGCCTCTGATCTAATGCATTTCTTTTCTGCTCACTAAAGGGCTTGTTGCTGAGTTGATAAATCAATCAGCAATGGTAGAGCAGGATGAAAAAAAAACATGCAGGACAAGGATACTGTGAACAAACGGCTTACAGACAGTGCTGTGTGTGAAAGATACAGAACGGGATCAGTGTGAAGGCCATGTTATGGGGCTGATAACACAGGTTTAAATATTCATCAGTATGAGCGACTACTCCATGGCTGCTGTGTTAAAATACTAGCATTTTATGTATTTTATTGCAATATCTCTACAGAAATATATATATTTTTTATTAATGCTATATAAGCATCATCATAATCATCACATCATTATCACAACAGCAACAGTAACAACAACCACCACCCAGGTAGCTGTACTTTAAAATGTATGATGTTTCTGTATTGGATATGGAAAAATATTGCACACCAGCACTGGCCCACTTTTGCCATATTTGGTGTAGTTTAATACATATTAGTTTAATATACAGACTGTTCCAGCAGAGCCGGTACAGTGGAGGCAGTGTGGGGTCACAAGGCATTTGCCTTGGGAGACTGACAAAGTCAATGAATAAAATACATTTACACCCTTTCCTCTGCTTTTCTATCAATCTCCCATTCCTGGACCAAGTCTACCACTGTGGGCCAGTTCAGGACCAGATCTACCACTGTGGGCCAGTTCAGGACCAGATCTACCACTGTGAGCCAGTTCAGGACCAAATCTACCACTGTGAGCCAGTTCAGGACCAGATCTACCACTGTGGGCCAGTTCAGGACCAGATCTACCACTGTGGGTCAGTTCAGGACCAGATCTACCACTGTGGGTCAGTTCAGGACCAGATCTACCACTGTGAGCCAGTTCAGGACCAGATCTACCACTGTGGGCCAGTTCAGGACCAGATCTACCACTGTGGGCCAGCTCAGGACCAAATCTACCACTGTGAGCTAGTTTGGGTCCTGTTCTAAACACTGTGGGCCAGTTCAGGACCAAATCTATCACTGTGGGCCAGTTTGGGTCCTGTTCTAAACACCGTGGGCCAGTTTTGGACCAGATCTTCCACCATGGGCCAGTTTGGGACCAGATCTAAAGCCGAGGGCCAGTTCAGTACCATCATGCGCTAGTTCAGGATGAGATCCACCACCGAGGGCTTGTTCAGGGTCAGATCTCCCAAAACAGGCCAGTTCTGGCAGTCTTGCTGTAAAGCTGCTTCACTGAAGGACACAATATTATAAGCTGTAGTTATGTGACTTCATAGCCTTCCTGTCTGATTACGTTTGCTATTTATGTTGCTCTGAATAAAGCCATATTGTGTCCACACACTCTGCTCTTATCTCTACCACAGCAAATGAGTCACAAACAGAACACAGGAACTTGCAAACTCTTCTAACAGACTATTATTTACCGGCCTTCCGTAGCTACTGCCACGTACGTGTTAAGTGAATTAAATTATAGCAACAGGCATAACTGTACAAATAAAGTACAAGTAATTCCCCAAACCTCTTACATGCAGATTCACGATTCAAAGAATAATCGCAGCGGTATACAGCTGGAACCAGAAAACAACCCAGACTACACACACGCAAGAACATCATGCACATGTCTACTCTCTTTTAGCCTCTTTTCAGTCTCTCTTACGGGAAAAAAGGATAAAAAAAAAAAGAACAGAAGAGGAAACTAGTTTACAGACACCCTGTTTCTGTGCGGTTCTCTGAACATGTGCAGATTTAGAGAAAAACGAGAAAACGAGGCTCCAGGTTCATTTCTGGTACGCTTTCCAAGAAAAAGAGTGAGAGATTAGAAAAGGGGAAGTAAAACAGGCAGAGGCGGAGGGAAACGGTCCGAGACGGAGATGATGGAGGGACAGAGGGATGCATGGAGGTTTCCAGACAACTGTAGCAGAAAACCCCTGGCAGTAAATCTGTGATCTCCTGCACATTAGCTCAGTAAAAGGTGGGAGGACAGGAAGCTGGGGAAGCGGGAGGGGGTCGATCACACGGACTTGTCGGCCAAAAGTTTGCATACTTCTCCTCCTACACCCGTAATGTCTGACACCCGGCTGCAGCCAGAACTCCAACGAGGCGGCGAAGCTGCAAACATCTGCTTTTAAACTTCTGACTCCAACGCGACGTTTTGACCTTTTTAATATGAGCGTGGGAGAACAGACAAGAGTTATTTTGGCTGACAAGCACATTCCCAGCTGAAACTTACGCCAAGACTCAAAGCAAAACGTTGCATTTTAAGAGAGAGAGGCCTGGGAAGGTAAAGAGTAGCAAACAGAGGAACTTTAGAGTCTGTACAGGAGTAAAGAGCACCTCTCACTACTGCAAGATTCTTTATTTACATTTAAGGCATTTATCAGACGCTTTTTATCCAAAGCGACTTCAACTCCCTAACTACAGGGGGCAGTCTCCCTGGAGCAGCTTGGGGTTAAGGGTCTTGTTCTGGAACACAGTGGTGGTGTGCTGAAGGTAGGATTCGAACCCATGACCTCTTGGTCCAGAGGTAAGGCCCACTAGGCTCCACCTGCCAACAGTTATTTGTTACATACACAAATATGCAAGTACAACAGTGCAGGGCCAAAAATAAAAAGGCAATTTTACCTACAAATGCAAGTTTTCTGACAACAGAGCTACACGACATGGACAAAAATATCAGTATTTTACATTCACGCCCCATCTATACAGTCCACAAACAGAAACGAAGCTAGACAGCCCGTTTTCAAATCATGCCGCTTTATCTGGAGCCATGAGGTGGATGTAGTCAATACAGCCCAAATCAGTATCATACACACTGCAGGCCTGAACACAGTCATTTCCTTTGGTGTGTTTGTCAGTGTTTGTAGATAACAGCGTGTCACACAGTGTCAGAAACCGCATAAAAAAGTTTATTAGTGATTACTAAAGAACTGGAAGCGGGTTGAGGTCACAGATACCGAGGTGGACGTTTAGCTTTTCTCTTAACTGTCGCTTTAAGAGTGAGGGAGGGTCTGAGATCCAACAGGAAGGAAAAGCCCGGGGTGGGGTGGGGTGGGGTGTAGGGGGGTGGTTTGTGTTACTCCAACCAGAGTGGGGGGGATGGGGGGGGGGTGCAAAAACACGGAGAAGGAACTGAAGACGAGAAAGAAAGAGGAAAAGAATAGACAGGAAGAGGGTAAGAAAGAAAAAGAGAGAAAAAAGAAAGAATTGACTGACTTTGAGAAAAGTATGAATGACAGAGCAAGATAGAGTGAGAAAGAGAAAAAACAGAGAAACAGAGAGAGAAGAGAGAGAAAAAAGAGAGCGAGAGAGAGAAAGAGAAAAGACAGAGAAACAGAGAAAGGAGAGAAAGAGAGAGAGAGAAAAAAAAGAGAGAGATAGAGAGAGAAAAGACAGAGAAAGGCAGATACAGAAATTAACTGAAAGAAAAAGAGTAAGAAGGAAAACGAGAGAAAAGTTCAACAGTTTGTCTTTGTCCTGTTCTCAATGAATGACAGAGCAAGACAGAGTGAGAAAGAGAAAAGAGAGAGAGTGAAGAAAGAGAAGAGACACAGAGAGCAGAGATAAACAGAGATAAAAGAAAGAAAGAAAGACAGAAAGAAAAGTCAGAGAGAGAGAGAGAGAGAGAGAGAGACTGAAAGGAGGGTCTCTGTGGTGAGGAAACAGCGTAGATAAACCTCACGGACCGCAGAGGAACGAGTCAGGACGTCCTCGGCGAGGCAGAGGCGCTCCGGGACCCCCCAGCGTCCCCCCCCACATAAACCCCACCCCCCCAGCCCATGCTCCCCCCCCAGCCCACGCTCCCCCTCCATCCGAGCGAGATCTGTTGTGCAACCCCCGAGGGAGAACTGCTCCAGAGATCCAGACATGATCGGAATGTCTCGAGTCAACACCGCGTCACTGCTCTCCTCCAGGACTCCGCTACGCTCGCCTCCAGCCGAGAGGAGGGACGTCCCACATCTGGCCACATCTGAAGAACCGGCCTGGTCCTGCGAGAGCCGCGGAGAGGAAGCGTCTGTAATTACCAGCGTTTTCCCGCTTGTCTGATCTCAGGCTGCCACTGGGGTGAGGAAGATTCCTCCAGTTAATCTGAGGAAGGAGCCTCTCTGGACCGGGACTCACCCAGCCGGACCACCGGGTCACAGCCACTGATAACGGGCCGAACGGGCCTAAAGTTCCGTTACCACGGTTACAGGGGGCGGTCGGCCAAACACAGTGTTTTAATAAAAACCATGACAACATGCAATGTGATAAAAACACAGCAATTCAGTTATGAATGAACTAGTAGTAATAATATTCATTTTTATTACTTCTGCTAGTAGTGACTGAACATTACCTGCAATGATAAAGAATAACAATACAAACAATAACAAAACAACTACCACTACGACTTATAATAACAATAATAATGACAGCAAAAACCAATAACACTGCAGCAACTATTGTAATACTTTAATGCTTGCATTGATATACAACAAGATCACTACTACAATTATTACAAAAACAACTACTACTACAATTATCATTTCAAAATTAATGACTAATATAACAACAAAACTACTTATTACTACTACCACCACTACTACTACCAATAATATAATAACAATAACAACAACACTGCAGTGATTAATAGTACAATACTTTAATGCTGGCATTCACATACAACACTACTACAACTACTATTCTCATCAATACAATGACAACAACAAAACAACCCCTACTACTACTCTTATTACTACACTACCAACAACAAACCAACACTGCAGAGATTAATACCACAATACTTTAATGCTTGCATTCACATACAACACTACTGCAACTACTAGTACTCATCATTACAACACGAATATACAATGTATAAAGAAGTTCAGGGGTCAGTGAGAGGTCACCCAGCTCTGCTTGCGGTCTCCTACTGGGCGTTCTCACGAATCAATGTCTTCATGTAATCCAACAAAACCTCTAAAGGGGTTAGTGAATTGGTGCATGAGTGGGTGGGGCTAAAGTGCCGTAGCCAGAATAAGAGATATATTAAAATGTGTTGCTTTTGTGACATCACAAAAACTACAGTTTCAAAACAGGCTGGTTTTGGGGCTTATTTTCATGTATGGATGGGCGAGTAAATGTACCAGTTGAAACGATATTTACAGACTTTGTCTTTCTAATTCCAGAAAAGTGATGGTATGGACCCTTTAATAGAATGAAAGGTAGCAATAAAAAGAAACAGTAGCAATAAAATCACAATACTGATATTCTGTCCATGTCATGCGGCTCTAGTTATTACTCTGAATTATCTTTTTGCTATGAATTATATTAAGCTTTGCATTGATTTTTACAAATTTGATGCTGCTTCCATACTTCCTGCCGGACATTTTCAAGGTACAATGAAAGTCTTGAGAGGAACAACCTATCAAATAAATGGTGATATGGGCCCTTTAAAAGACAAACAGGATGCTGGACAGTCAGCCGTGAGCTGGGTCTCCTCTCTACACAGTTCTGCTGCAAAACAGCTCCAGTGAAGAGCAGGCAAACAAGTGGCATGTTCAAACACGAGCGTTAAACTCCCGGCTGCAGACGTGGGAGTGAGCGAGGAGAACGGAGGGTGATGTAATCCTCTGAAAACTCCAGCGTTCCTCACCCGCGCTCTACATGTTTGTGGCAGGCTGGCAGATTAGACGCCTAATAAGGGAGGAGGCAAAAGGTGAATTAAAAATAGCGGCCTAATCCACAACCTTGCATTCGGGAGAAACCGAGGAGAACCGGCACTCGGACTCAACAATTCCAAATCCGGTTCTGTTTATCGATTCAATTTCTTATCGATTTCCCATTTCAATGCCATGAAGGTAAAGAAAAGGGACGTAAAATGTTTATTCTGAACAATCGGCAGCAACAAGAGTGAAGTACTAACTAAAACAGTCAAGTATTCAGACATATCTACACCATCACTCAGAAGAGACCAGACCAGCACTTTACTTCACTTTATGAAATAAAGAATAGTGTTGGGTATTGTTTGAATATTTTAAATTCCAATTCCAGTTCTGCTTATTGAGTATATTTCTTTTCGGTTCCCCATTTCCACTCCATGAAGGCAAAAAAAATGAACATAAAATGTTTAGATAACAAAAAAAATATATTGACTGTGAACCATCAGAATGTCCCAGCAGCAACAGGAGGAGAACACTAACTAAAATACTAAAGTGTTCAGACTTATCTCCACCTTCTGAATCACTCAGGAGTGTCCAGCCACGCCCCAGCGTTCAGAACAAAGAGGAACACACGGAGAACCGAGATACAACACTGCTATTACTCCACAGGCCAACAGCACTAGAGCCAGTGTCATTAAAGGGCCCAAAATACAGAAAGGCTCTTTTTCTTCACTTAAATACAGAACAGCTATGGGTGGTGGTCTAGTGGGTAGGATACTTGCCTCTGGACCAAGAGGACACCACCACTGGGTTCCTGAGCAATACTGTTATCACAAAAAGCTGCAATATGCAAATGAGCCTCTAACCAATCACAGTGTTTCTGACAGGGTGACCAATCACAGCTCCAGCTGAGTTACTGGCTGTTCTGATGAATCCAGGTCTTCATGAAATCCAACAATAGTCTAATTTTCAAAGGTGTTGGTGAATCGTCGCATGAGTGGGCGGAGCTAAACAGCTGTAGCCAGAATAAGGAGATTTATTTAAATGTGTTTCTTTTGTGACATCACAAAAACTACAGGTTGTTTTTGTAGCCTATTTTCCATATATGGACTGTATGGATGGGGGCTTGTAATGTACCATCTGAAACAGTAATTACAGACTTAAAAGCCTTTATACTTTCAGAAAAGTGATGATACGGGCCCTTTAATATATTGAAAGGCATCAGAATCTCAATAGTAGCAGTAAAATCTCAATACTGACTTTCTGTCCATCATACAGCTCTAGTTATTACTATGAATGATCTTTCTATTATGAATTATATAAACCCTTGCATTCCTTTTTACAAATTTGATGCTGCTTCCATACTTCCTGCTGGACATTTTCAAGGTACAATGCAAGTCTTGAGAGGAACAACCTATCAAAAGGCACCACGAACTCTTTTCCAAAGTGTGCATAAGGCATGACCTCAGCCAGGCTATTTTTAATCAAACTTAAAGTTCAGCACAGCTTAAGGACACTGCGGGACCTTATCTACTCTTAATTCTCTCCTCGTCCGCCGGGACACTCCACAGAGGACACGGGCGGCGACGGCTCACCTCCAGCTTCATTAAAATTCCATAAGCTAAAGAGGTGGAAAACAAAAGAGCCCTCAGCACCAAGTTAGAATGCAATTATGAGCTTCTGATTCTACAAGCTGAAGATATTCACAGTCCAACTAGCCGAGACATCGTTCATACAATACCTGAGACAAACAAAAAAGAATCTGCGGCAGCCAGGAAGAGAAAGAACAGTTTTATACGCCATCATTAATGATTTTTACTATAAGAACAGTATTGCTTATTTATTTACAAAACTGTACAAAAGTCATGAGGAGCCACTCCTCATTTCTTCATATTGTGCTTCCAGAGATCCAGACTCTCTTGTATGTTAATGTGTTCTTGAGGAACAGTTCTCCAGGCTTCCTGAAGGACTTT